>BLKR01000124.1:0-232500 GCA_011170035.1 Teleogryllus occipitalis | reverse complement strand
TTTCTGTTGCCTTTTTTAAAAAGTGGCTTAATCTTGGCTGTTTTAAAAATATCTGGAAAAGTTCCGGTGCATAAGGATGCATTAAATATGTGAGTTAGCGGGTGTATAATGGCAGATGCACATGTCTTTCCCAAACAATCTTGAAATTCATCTAAACCGGCTGAATATTTATTTTTTAGTTGACCGATTAGTTTGAGAATTTCATAGGAAGAAGTTTCGGAAACGAACATCGGATCTAAAATTTTTGGGGAAATGTTTGACATTGAATTTTTTGGCTTAAGACCCGCTGTACGTTTGTAAGCGAGAACTGTCAACTTCTAGAGACTTTTTAATTTATTTTACATAATTGCTAATACAATAAATAACTGGTTGATTTAATAATACAACACAAAACGAAAAGAAGAAAAGAATTCGCCATTCAAACTTATCCCGGTCACTTAGGAACGATGTTTATTTGAGAGAGAATTTAGTAAATAATGAACATCAAATAGTAATAAGTAGTGCCGAAAATAAACTTAATACAATTCTCGGTTATTTGATAGAAAGGAAATATGGCAAATATATTTTCGAATGAAACCACTATTCACCGCGTCGCTTCGCTCCAGCTTGCGCATGTACACCCCTTTCTGAATTTTAAGGAGAAATGAGTGCGAAGTCAGGGAAGCAGGAATTAAGTGCCAGTGCCCGTAGGAGCGCCGGGCTCCCCAGGAGGGCAAGTATCTCGAGCGGGCGCGGTGTGACGTGCCTGCCGTAATGTTTTGCGATTCGCCACTAGCACCAGCCCGTGTTTCCAGGTGGCGTTGGTCGCATCGCTCCAAGCGCCCCACGGGAGCGCCGTGCGACCCAGCGACATGGCTTCCGACGCAGACCACAAGGGCGCAGGCCAAAGGGCGGAAGGCCGAAGCAGACGCGCGGTGGCGGAGGAGAGAGGGCCCTCGACCCTTCGGATGGCACCGGAGGGCCCCGGAGCCAACTCACTCACTAACTTCTTCCTGGGAGGATGGCGGGCGCCGCAGGTGAATATTGTAATGCCTTTCGCTGCAGGTGTGCTGTGCTACCAGCAGTCCTTACAGGCAATTTCAAATACTTCCAGTATAGGATGCAAAAATATTGAGTTTGCAGGGAAGCTAAGTTCCCTGGAGGATAGTGGTGGCGAGCGAGGTTTTAAGTAAAGAGACCACGTCCAATGAAGTTTTAAAAATAATTTTAATAAAAAAAATAGAGCTGCGAAATTGATACAACTGTGTCTGGGCTGTCTGTCCCGTTATCATCGCTGGATGATTCTTTTGTAGAAAGCAGAGAAATTTATGAGACCATTACGCCACTCCCGCTTTAACTCTACTTACCTCGGATGCAATAAACAAAAATTACTGTCCCAGTAGTTTTGCCCTTTCGAAATTACTTTCTCACTACACTACCCATACTGTCCCGTTTCCACAATATGTCTCCTAGTTAGCGTTGACAGCGGTTTTGAAGCCTCTCGTAAACTGTACTAAAAGAAAACTCAGCATAGCACCCGCTCCGGACGCAACTCTACTTCATATAACGTAGAGAAGCGGTATTCTTCTCGCGTATATGTTTGAGAAAAATATCCATTAATTATTTTACGCAATATTCTCTTGTGCGCGGGTGCTTTTACCATTATGGTATTCAATATATGCTGCAGGAATTAAGTGCCTGACAATTCCATCATGTTTTAACATAGTCTGCACTTCTGCGTCTTGTAGTCCTTGTCCATTTTAGCGTGAATGGCCTTATTTGAATCAGTATCTGCTTCTGAGCTTCTACGCTAGCTTGGGTTCTCTTTCACTACCCCGCAGCTAGTTTCAAGTGATATAGACGTCAACATTTTCCCGTATATTCTGACATCAGTTTCCTGTGTCATATCCTCTGATGTACCACTTCTTCACTCTCGCTTTGTTACTGATGCTTCCTCTTTTGTGAATTTTCTCCCTACGTTCTTCGACATTCCGTATCTCCTTACCTTAACTTCCAATTCCAGTTCCCACTTCTCCATTCGAATCTTTATTGCACTTGAAAAACTCGGCCGCCACATTTTGCTGAGGCGATCTTTAACTCATTATCGTTGATATTATGTATTATTAACCCAAAAATCCACTGTTAAAATCGTTTTATTACGTACGTACTTTTCGAGAATTGCTGCCGATCTCACTAAGGGTCTTCAGCCACAAAATTCAATAACAGATATTTCCCCAAAAATTTTAGACACGATGTTCGTTTCCGAAACGTCATTCTATGAAATTCTCAAAATAATCGGTAAACTAAAATATAAATATTCAGCCGGTTTAGATGAATTCCCGGATTCTTTGTTAAAAACCTGTGCGCCAGCCATTATACACCCGTGAACTCAAATATGTTACACCCGTTAACTCAAATACGTGCAACGCTTTCACAGTGGGCGCTACGTATATAAAATCTACTCCAGGTCATAACCAGCTTCCAAAGAAATAGATTTAGAACTGCGGGTGCAAAATTTAGTTTCTTTCTCAATTTCGTGATGTTTTAACGACTCTTGTCTTTTAAAAAACTTGGGACTTTGGACAAATTCTTACATCGATTTTGGGAAACAAGTCCCACAGTGCGGATAACGTACGACGTCTTTTATGTTTGATATCCGGCTGGCTTCGAGTTCCAAACCCTTGTATTTAAGACGTTTTACTTATTTATTTTTCTAATAATATTACTTAATATTACTGTCGTATTATATGGAGCTTTGTATTATTATTATTTATCTTATTTTTAACTATCGCCTCGCCAATTGTCCTGGCGAGACGGTCGTTTAATTTCTTCCGGGATACATACGCCGCAGCTCTTTGCCTTTTGCGACAAAGAAGAGCAGGCCTAATGGCCTGAGTCTCGCCACTAATAAAGACAATTTTATTATTATTATTATTATTATTATTATTATTATTATTATTAAAGAAGGGACAGTGCTTAAATAACTAATTTATTACATACCTACACAGTATCCCTGAGGAGGCGGGAATTTATTTACTAAATCGCTTTTTTACTAAACTACTTTTTTACTTTTTATTTACTAAACTGCTGCCTTGCGGCTTAAGCATCTGAGAAGGAGGGATTTTCTTAACAATTAGATAATACTAACTAAAGCTACTGAATTTTAGCGTAAATCTAATTTTCTAGTTATTTCGGAGCAGTTTGGCATACTACCTGACTTCCACAAAATTATTATTATATTGTCTTAATTCTAAGTAATGTTTTGTTTTGGCCTTTTTAGGTGAATTTTCTTTTAATTAATTTTCATTCACGCATCATTCATTCATTATATACATAACCATTCATTCATTCATTCATTCATTGTATATTCTTCCGAAGGCCGAGTCCGCCGCATCCCAGCTCCTCTCTGCGGAGTCCCCGCTCGTACCATCGGGAGCCGGTGCGGAGGGCGCTGGCGGAGCTGGCGGCGCTGCCGGCTGGCTGTGGCTGAAGGGCAAGAGGAAGGCCTGCTGGTGGCGACGCGGTGGCCGTGGCAACGGCGGGGGCGGGGGCGGCGAGGGGGAGGGCGACGGCGATGACCCGGATGCCGAGCGGCTGGGCAACCGCAGCGGGCGGCAGCGGAGCGGGCGGGCGCGCGGGCAAGGGCGAGGGCGTGGGCGAGGGCGCGGGCAGAGCAGGAACAGGCCCCGCACCACCACAACCACCACCGAGGAGCCCGACCGACTGCTGCGTTAGACGTCCCCCCCCCCAACAGCTCCATCACAAAGCCTCGTTCACAAAGCTGACTTACAGGTTGGGGAAAACTCCGCGAGCCGACGGGATGTCTCACCATAGACTAAAGAAGTATAGTTCTTTTCTCTATGGTCTCACCATCCAGCGAGGGAAGATCATCCCACCTCCCGAGCAAAACATGAACTACATTTACGGGACGAATGACCTCTGCAGTTGACGCTCCCAGAATCACTAATCAATCAAAAAGCAAGCAAAAGTAAACGTAGCTTTTCTGTAAAACCTAGAAATGATTAAGTTGTAATGATCAAATTGTGAATAAGTGAGATCATTCACAACGCCATGACGTACCTGTAGACATAAATCCGTAAACTTAAAAGAGTTCACAAGCCCCAAGCGTTTACGTATAAATTTATGTCAGAATTCTACCAAACACCAATCAGAGAGTAGCATGAAAACAACAAATGCACAACAAAGTCCGCGAGAAGCAAATGAAAGGTCGATTTCAGAGTGTGTTAAGGTGGTTATGTTCATGCTATTATATGTTGTCTGCGGTTATGTCATTTCATTATTGTTATGTAGTGAACGAATTTTCGAATGGTTTTGGTGCGAGTAGTGAATTCAAAGTAAGAATGTGTGCTCTTTTTCTTGTGACTTTAAGTTGACATGCCGAATAAAATAATTACGTTCGACGAATCACTCGTGAATTTAGTACAAGAGAACACTTATTTATAAAAATAAAGGAAATGCGATCACAAATACATCTACTCGCATGTATGAAAGGTTTCAATGGATAGGAAAGTCAAAGAAAAAGCTAGAAACGATCAAGCTTCAATGCATTGATTTCTGATTGTTTCAAGCGAAACCTACGTTCGTCATTGTGAATGCTCGTTTTTACGTGAAAAGTTTACTGCTAAGTTTACGGCATTATGTTACGGTTAAACTTGCTTTGTGAATGCGGTCTTATTACTTTTGCGCTCGCCTAGACTAGAGATAGATCCAGAAAGTTTTTTTTGGGGGGAGAGTCCAATTTTAGTTCAAACTGCCCTTATTTACGAAGGCGGTGATTATATAATTATTTTTGAAATGCTAGTAATATTTTTAATTGTTAGCAAGAAACAAAACAATGTACGACTATATTCATTACGGGAACTGCTTTGGATATGATGGGTATTACTTGGATAAAGATGAATAAGATTGGTATGTTTGGGTATTACTTCTAATAAATTAAGTAACATTACAAAAAATGTTGGCTTGGGGGGGGGGGGATTAAGGCCCCAGTGCCCTTCCCGTCTGGATCTGCCCCTGGCTCAGGCTTCGACGAGGGCAAACGTCTCATTCACAATGGAAACGGTAACGTACACGAGATGTTGTAATCATCACCATTCCATTCACAATGACAGTGACCTTACACTTGAAAATAGCTTTTTCCTCGATGTAAGAGACATGTTTCGCAACACAATTTGTAGGACGAAACGCCACAGGCCTGGAAGGAGTTCCACAGTGTATGCGCCTACTTCAAATGACAGAATTTCTATTGGTGGGGCCCGTGATTCTCGTGATTTTGTGCTTTACGACAAATGTGTACATAATGTACTTCTACTCTTTTTCTCTGCAACCACCTCAAACATATTTGAAACTTAAGTGCAATAACCATGAAATCAACGAAAAACGCACAGTACGTAGTGCTATTTTTGTGGTTAATTTTGTGGTGACACTCCAGAGAGGTCGTCGAGGTCGGAGAGAGTTTTTAATTCAAAGATAAATTAAAAGATGAATAATATTTCACCCAAATTGTAATAAAGTTGTTTTCATTGAACCCAGACAGAGTGTGTTTGCTTTAAAGTGTTTACTTCACGGGAGGGTGCCAGCAAAGTGTTAATTTTGAGTTGTAAGAGGGAGAGGGAAGCTCAAATTTCTAAATATATTTTTTGATGATCCCTAATTCGCCGCGGAATAATTCAAATGTTAATCGTTAAATTCGAATTTTTTGAAACTTGATTCAATGGATTTTGAAGTTATTAAGAAATATTCATAATTCCATGTTGCTGAAACAAGGAAGGTTCCTAATATTCCTCTTAGGAAAAAAGTCGCGGTTTTCGGTTGAAACGACTATTAAAATGGTGAAGATCACAACCTCTAGTTCTGCTTTTATGTATAATGTAGAAACATAAAATCCGTAGCGGGCCCAAAAGAAAAAAAGAAAAAAAAGAAAGAAAAAGAAAAAGAAAAAAAAAAGAAAAAGAAAAAAAAAAGTTCTTTGGGACATGAAAAGAGGTAATAATTCACACAAAATCCATTATTGGTTATTTGACCTTTTGATTATTCTATTCTTGTAGTTATCTTTAGAGTTAGAACAACAGAGAATTCATTGAATTTCTGCTCTTTCTACAAAGAAATAATATCACGTTTATTTACAAGTGCTGTAAAATGCTCTAGAAATGGTCATATTTGTTTAAAATAATTACGAACATCTTTAAAAGGTTTTCTTAATGCTAATGATAAATATTCAGCGTTTTTTGTAATAATTGTTAAAGAATAGATTATGGTAATGGAAACAAAACAGGTCGGAACGATTGAATAAAATTGAATATTCATAAAAATGGAAGGTAGGAAAATAATATGCAATATGCAACACAAACGCGAATAATTTTAATACTTTATAATATCACTGTACTATTAAATTATTTTAATAAAGTTCCGTTTTATTATGGGCGGCTGCCAATGCATTGTTTGAAATTTCTTGCAAATGCAATCCCTTAGAACAGTACCTATCCCCTATTCATTTAGTAAATTCCAGTTCCATATATAATTTACAGTATGTGATAGGATAATAATTGGTGGTAAATAACATTTCTGTTAATTTTATTACTATACTAATTTTGTTACTGAAGCCCTGGAGAAAGTGAAATCACCCAAACATCGACACGTAGTACTTTCACATCTCATGCAAGAACTAATGTGAATAATTATTCGTTTCTAAATCTAAATGATTTAGAAACGAATAATTATTAAGAGGGAAAAAAACTTATGTTGTCTGCAACCCGTTCTGCATTGTCCTGTTCGAGAGCTATACCTTCCAAGTGTATGTATCGAGAAAACTAGAGAAGAAATGTCTTCACTTCGTTGTAGTCTGAAATGTATCGAAATAGTACATTACGAAACGATGTAATGGTGGGTATTAATACGAGTGTAATATTACGGTACGAGCGAGCGAACTTTTTCTATGACTTATGGAAACTTGTCCAACTTTTACATTGAATCGTTACGTGGCAGTTGGCAGGGTTCAGTCAAGGATACCTAGCGGACAACTACCCTACCCTATCCTGCCGCAGGTGACTTTGGTTTACCACTGCGCTAGTCAAATGAGATCAAAGTGAAATTACGATCCAATTTATTTTAAATAATATCCCACGTAACAATTACTAATAAAAAAGAAGTTAAAACGGATAATATAATATTAAATGCAATTTTTATGTACACAATCGAACGGACATTTACTAGAACGATTCTCATTGATTAATTGTCAATACTTGGTTTGTAAATATATCAAAATATCATCGTGCAACGGGTTGCAGCCATCAAATGACAGAATTATACAATGGAAGTAGAAAAAGAAATTTAAGCGAGTGAACTAAATTAAAATGAAATAACTCTGTTCGGGACAGATTCCCAAAAATTATGATGGCTAATTTATTCAGTGAGGTGTGGAGAGTATCTCGTAACGCAGCCATGAACCATCAACTTGTGGGGTTAATATATATTTATGCATTGGTATTGAAATTATTTTAAACAGAGAATTATTTAAAGGAGCTGTAGTTTTTCAATACAAATCGTCTCCGTTTCTATAGGTGTGTGACTGAACAAAAAGCTCAGGCAGGCCAAGTAAGCAAGATACGGTGATTAGAATACGTCGTGCTTGCCACGTCTCCCTTTCAACAAAACAAAAGGAGTGAAGATCCTTTTTTTCTGTTTAAATGTCAACTCACCAACAGAAACTATACAGATGGTTTAGACACTTTCGAGGCATATTTAAATTCTCTTTCCCCCCTTTCTATCCCCCCTTCTCTCTCTCTCTCTCTCTCACACACACACACACACACACATCAAAGTTATTAATAAAGAACGATATCAATGGAAACTGGTCAGGGTCCCATGAAGAATGATCACTGGCGCAATGCAGCGATCAGCCAGAAAATGTGCAGGTCGTATCATGTCCTGAGAGGACTATGACAATTCCTGAGAGAACTATGCCCCCCATCCTCTGATGAAACACGAACATAAAAAACACACACACACACTCACGCACACATATATATATATATATATATATATATATATATATATATATATATGCACCTATTATTTATTAATAGTTTGCTTGTCTATATTGGCACAGGAGTTCTTGACGGGGCCAAGACCTACCAGAGGCGTTGCGGTCGCGGGTTGACGGGTTCGTGTGGTTAGTATGCAGACAACCCTACGCCGTATTATGGTCTTCTCAGCCTGAGGTGTGAGCTTCCTCATCCCCATACAGCAACAGATACTGAGACATTGCAGGGAAAGCGCACACTATAATCTGCGCCGACCGGGATGCGAACCCGTGATCGCGTCATTGATTGATTGATTAATGATTCCGGGTGCGTCAACGGCTAAGTTCATTAGTCCCGTAAGTGTAGTGATTTTTTCTCCCCGAGAGGTGTTGTTGATCTTCCACCGCTGGATGGTGAGATCTGGCGCCGACCTACCGTCGGAATTTACCCCTACCAGGAAACTCCCACTAGAGGGGCATCGTCCCAGTCGGGACAAGCTCTAAGCTCCCGACGGATCTTCCGGCATGTGTGGTAGTGTAGTGCATGTTAGTGTAATTTTGTGTAGGTAAGGGGTGAGGATAGGACAAGGAAGAGGAAGGAAAGGTCGTGCGCAGTCCGTGGCCCGTTTGTTAGGGTACTGCTCCGGCATTTGTCTGATATTAATCAGAGAAACCATGGAAAACTATCGATCAGAGCAGCCGAGAATTCTCCTTCAGACAGCGACTGAAGACCTATCTAGTATCGAAAATTTTGCCATCGTCGCGACTCGATCCTAGGACCTCCCGCTCAGAGGCACTGCAGTGACATCAGTTGATGCCCTGAGCTACCTCTCGCAGTGGGATCGCGTCATGGAAAGCGAGCATACTGACCAGTCAGCTCCTCGTGGGACACCATAAATAAACAATAATAACAAAAATAAGACAATAATTACAAAAACCATCAATTTAACACAGAGTTGATAATATATTAATATCTCAAAACCTTTACGTGGTAGCACAATTTTCATAGCAGGGCTGAATTTCTTATGTAAAAATACAATAGAATCATGTAAAAGTATGTTTGTAGCAAAATCTGTGTTGACCAGTATTATCATATCATTTATAATCGGAAAAATCGTTTCCGTGTGCGAGCACAATGATATTATCTAAACGATATTGGCAAATACTGCTGCAATAAGCGGAAGACATTCTCACAATTTCTCATGAATGGCGTTCTCATTCACATTTGTGAAGAATCGGTTTGAGACGACAAAAATGTATATTAATTGATATTCCGAGAGAAATATACCTCATTAAGATCACAAAAGCAATAAAATATGAATGACAACTTAAATATAACGTAAATACCGCTATGATGCATTAACACAAAATGTACTAAATATACATTAATACACTAAATAAAATAATCGAATTTCTGTTCGTTTAATTGTGTCTTGTGGACACTTGGTGCTGGTAGGGGTGTCAAAAGAAGCACGGGAAATTCGAAATTACCATGTCAATTTTTTCAATTTTCGAAAATACAGAGTGCGCCAAAAAAGGGATAAGCACCACTTTCTTTACCGTTCTATGCTACATACGTGAAAAAATTAAAGAACAAATTTTGTGTCGTTTCTAAGAAAATATTTGTTTACACTTTAAAAATTGCCTATGTTTGACGCAAAATCATAGATTCGTAAAATTGAACTTAACCTTATTTAAAGATCTGTTTTTGATGAACACATGTCATTAAGAAAACAATCTTCATTATTGTTGTTGTAGGAAGTCACCGAACAAAAATTGACTTTCACAATTTTCGAAAAATCAGGAATTTCAACCAATATCTCAGACCTGCGCCATTTCCCTAAATGTACGCTATTCGACAACAAAATTTAATCAATTGATTTGGACCCATTCTTTTGAAAACGTCTCAGGAGCTTCATTTAAAGTTCGCCCCAAAATTAAAATATCAGTTTTAAATTCAAGGGGCCGTGACAACCAGCCAAATCGATTGGGGAATATCACTTTTAGAGAAAATCAGCTGAACGGTTCGGGTACTAGTGTTGACCATAGAAGGTTTTGCCGTTCATCCGTTTCAGGTACAAAGATCTACATAACATGGATTCTGACTACACAATTTTGTATATGCTCCATTAAATAGCATAAACTTGCCCCTTAAATTCGTGGTAACTAGGTAAATCCTAGGCATTTTCGAATCCCCTGGGTTCCTAGACTTCCCCACGGGACCAAGAAGTTCATGTTCTGCATTTACTACCAGCAATGCTCCATTATAATTTAAAAATTGTGTGTAGAGCTTAATAGAGCTTTTGAGAGCAATTAACGGGATAGACAGTAGAACGCCTTGAGACACTATCCCCAACGTCTTGAGAGCACTGACTGTTGATCGTGACATAGCCCAAGAGGTTCCAACCACCACTGGCAGAATTCTGGCGTTGGCAACTCCAGTTGGGCTGCCAGGGGAATGACTGGTTGGTACTTTACCACTTTTTCCTCTCCTGCTTTTAGAAGGCTAGACCCATCCTCGTGGCGGACAGTCACATCGACCACGTGGACTCCCTCCCGGCTTTTTATAACCAGGCCAGGTTTGAGTCTAACCCCTTCGGCAACGGAGAAAGTGGCTTCCGTGGATACCACAGTGTCTT
The DNA here is from genome assembly GCA_011170035.1 of Teleogryllus occipitalis. Lineage (NCBI taxonomy): Eukaryota > Metazoa > Arthropoda > Insecta > Orthoptera > Gryllidae > Teleogryllus > Teleogryllus occipitalis. Next base: position 221,841 of record BLKR01000124.1, on the reverse strand, counting down.
CTTTCCGGAGCATCTTCCCCTCTATAAAGTTCTTTATCTCATCATGACGTTTTATTCTTGCTGGTTTCGTAAAAATGCCCTGACTGAGGATGTGATTCATAGTTTCTACCGCTGTGTTGCACTTTCTGCTGTATACATCCTCTCTGAGCCTTCCTCTACTAAGAGTAGTTTTATTGGCAGCGGTATTACATCTCAATTGGAGTGCAGTGATAAAAAGACCAGGTTTCTTAAATCTTGATCAGTATAGGGCCAGTTGTGTCTCAATGCTTTGGCGGTTTTAAATGTCCGTTGGTAGAAACTCGAACAGGAGCTCAGCCATCTGCAAATGGGACCTGCAGATTTTTCTAGTCGTAATCCTAGGTTCAGCGCTACCCTAGCAACGTGTTGGGCGAACCACAGCAATCCCAGTCCTCCATCTCTCTTGGCCAGGTAAAATAAGCCATCTGTAGAACTCAAATGCAGGTGTGTAGAATTGTGTCTGGGTCCATTTAAGGTGTCGGCAATTTATCATTCTCTTTTAATTCGGAAAGCCGAATCGGGGGAGCATTACCCCCAATTGGATTTGTACAGGTCATTAAAAGGAAGTACTTTACTACATACAGGGACAAGCTTTATTCACATTTTCGTTACCAGGGCCCGGGAATAAAAGTTTTTCTGTCGAAAATTGATTGTTTTTACTTTCTCACTACTGCTTGCGCAGTATAATAATGCCGTGTGAAAATTAGTGGAGATACAACAGCACATAGTTTCTCGCATTATCGTAACTGCTGAGAATCAATCGGTAAATAATGAAAGCAAGCTTTACAAATGATAGGAATATATATGTATCATTCCCCCTAAGCCCTTAAAAAGCAAAAATGAAAATGTAACATTAACTGCTAATAACTTTAGCAAATTTCAATTTATCATCGAGGTTCTTTCACTACTATAATGTCTCCGGTGTAGTTTGACAGCAGAGAAACGAAAATATGAGATGGAGTATTTCAGAAATGAATTTTGAAAAAAATTGTCATTTTTTACTTTGCCTCTAATATGGCTTTATTAATGGTCTTATATTTAAGTTTATTTGTTTTAAATCTTTAGGACGGGATGTATACATAAGAGATATAAAGCAACTTGCAAAGGAAAATCAAATTAGAAGAAGTTTTAGTAGTTTTGTTGATAATACCCTTTGAGATTCATGCAAAACATGAAATTTCATAATTCTCAAAATGAAGTTAATAAAAGAAAAATGTAAAGTCGTAAAGAAAATTTTCATTGATGTTTCGTCTTTTTAAAGCGATTTACAAAGTTTCAGTCCAATCGGAAGATAGTCGGAAAATTTTGGCAGATTTGACATGGAATTACCCATATATTTCATTAATTTCAAGCAGAAATTTCGCTAAATTTACTAGTTATTCAAACAAATGGTCATGACCGTTTTGAGGTGATATTTTATATCTGATTTTGTGTAAGACAAAAATCTCTATCTTTCATTTTGTAGTTTCCAAATGCCACGTTTTTGCAGTTTTCAAAAGTACGGAGAGTCCAACGAAAATGAGACTTGTGCCATTCTTTCAAGCGTTCCTCCTCCTGTAAAAAAAAATTAAAGAAAAAATTGGAACGGTTTTTGAGAAAATAATTTTTTTAGAAATATCATTTTCAAGTGCAAATTTCGCGAAAAGTGGGCGCTTTTTCCAAAAAATGAGAATGACCATTTTTAAGAACTAAGATCGTTTTTGTAACTGACTTTGAGACAAAAATCTGTATATTCAATTTGGTTGTTTGGAAATGTTAACTTTCTGCAATTTTGTAAAAACTGAGAGATAGCTGAAAATCGTACTAGTACCACATATTTATCGTCCCTTGTTACTCGGTATCGGGGAGCTATGCATTAAAAAAATGTAAAATATGTAATTATGAGATTTGAAAACAGGTATATATGCATTAACAACGCAGAAAACATGGTCTACACAAAACCTCATAAAGATGATGAAACTATCATAATTTGTTCTTTTCATCCGTTTTATTAATCAGATTAAATCTAAGTAACATATAATTAACCAAAACAAATGCAAATTATGACAAAACTCACCTGAACTATGGACTGGAACTGTTGAAGATCACTTAATTTTGTCCATTACAGTGTATAATAGTCATCATTTTAAGATTTGAAACAGAAACTATTCTCTGTTGCATCTCAAAATTGATTTGTGCAGGGAAAAAGAACATTCTGCTACCACGTATGTTATTGGCGCATATTTAAAGTTTGCTATTTCTCCCAGCGACAATGTTTCTTCAATGTCTGACAATTTACTTTCCGTTTTATCGGACATGATATTGGCAACATGTCGTGTATGGTAACTCGGATATTTTTCTAGTACGTAGTTAAATTTTTCTACTACAACCTTTGCAATCTTTCTGGGGCGCAGATTTAAGCTCTCGTAAGATACTTTCTATTAAATTTATATTTGTGACAGTGGCATGTCATTTTGTTCGAGCGCTGTGATGACTATGGAAAAGCAGGTGAAATGTGTCCTAAATAAATTAGGTCCTACTTTATTCCATCTCTAAATATAGCAACTTTCGCTTAAACAACGCTTCTATTCATTTTCAACGCTTTATTTTCGTTTATTTCTTTCAATACATTCTCAATAATATCAAAATGTTGACAATAATAATTATATGGCAGCCACTAACCAGATTCCCCATCTCGCAATGATCGGTTCAGGAGAAAGTGGAACTTTCGGAGCTAATTGTTTAAGCAAATTGATTCTACTTGGAGTTTGGAGGAAAACCTTTTTATCGCTGGATATTTAAGAATTAACTTTAGGAACATTTAAGCGCACAGTTTCACTCAGGCGTTGAACTGCATGAGCCAAGCATGTTCCATGAATCATTCTAATATAAAAACGTTTTAACCCCCTCCTGTCTTAATCATATATGGGGTCGCATCCGATATGAACATAACTATATTTTAACATAACCAATTCCTTCGGGCCACAACAACAACATTGAATTATTGAATACTTTCGCTATTGTATGAGAATAATTGTTCGATGGACATGATAAACTAGGCATATATTTAAATGTAACAGAAAAAAACTTCTTACATAACAATTCTAGCCCTACTTATTACACATGAGAAAATTTAAAGAAAAAATTTGGAGCGATTTTTGAGAAAAAATTGTTAAAGTTTTTAAAATTTGCCTATATTTCGCGCAAAATTACATTAAAACCACTCATATTTTCCCAAAATTGAACATAACCTATTTCAAGATCTAACTTTAAGGAACAGAGTTTATAGTTAGTTGTACTGCTAAACTCTCTTCATTGAAACAGCATCGAGTGGTTTGGCTGTTGGCACTGAGTGAGGTCTAAGGTCAATTTTTTTATATTTCAATGACATTGAAAAAATGTTGCCTTCATCCCTTTGACACTGGGGAAACTATGGAAGCGCCCATCACCTCAACTGATGGTTCGCTCGTGTTCAGCCAACCGGGAAGGTCGAGTTGTTAGTCCTGGATGACAGCTCAGTTCCGCAGTCTGATCTCATCCATCGTTTTCATCAGATATCAGACCGCAGAGGGGGCCACACAGAATCCGAGTGGAGATAGGTGCACTGATGAACACGAAGTTTTGCGTGTTTACATACTATGAATACAGTAATGGATTTGCATGGAAATTTCTGGAAGGAACGTCGTTCAGTGCGAAAAGAGGGTAGAGAAACGTTCCAAGACTGGTGAAAACCACCTAAACCAGCAGGCAGCATAGCTCATTACACGCGTTTACAACTGTTCTTGTGATGTGTTGTATTGTAAATTTTGACGGCAGGAGGAATAACGTGCCTTACTCAAATTCACTTCAGCACTCAACAAGGTTCCTAAGGAGTGCATAGTATGTATTCGTATGTCGAACATTAAAATGCATTTTTCACACTAACAACAATAATAATAATAATAATAATAATAATAATAATTATTATTATTATTATTATTATTATTATTAAATAATTTTCGGTATTTAATTATTAGTATTCCGATGTTATCTTAACAAAGTGGCCACTTACTTGCACTATTCTTACATGCACTACGCAGTCGGGAGCTTAGATTGTCCTGGCTAAAGAGGTGCTCCGCTAGTGGGAGATACCTGGAAGAAGGCGGTGGCAGGCGTCGGATCTAGCCATCCGACGGGGGAAGATCACGGCCACTTCTTGCGATAAAAACATGTACTACGCTTACGTGACTAATGACCTTAGCCCCACGGGGTGGATCTCGATGGCGTAGGTTGTCGTGGTCTCTGGTGGAGAGTCGTAGACGACCACCTGGACCCTGAATATCGCGGCGCCGCTCACGTCGTTAGCTTGAAGGTGCAGGCAGTGAGAAGGCGATGGCAGTCGGATTCACCCGGCTACCCATCAGTTGGATCTATGGCGCGTCGACCTTTGGGTAGGATTGAGCGAACGATGCTTGTTGGGGTACTCTGGATCCCACTTTAAAGTCCGGCGGGAAATCCAGAAACCACCCGTCAGGTTGCTCAGGTTCCGGCGTTACCCACGTCGGTAGTTGGCGGTAAGCATTGGGGAGAAGAGATGGAGGCTCCGAGCCGCCTGTACCTTAGTTCAGGTGGCCCCCCAGTTGGGCTCTCGGATTCGTCGTGGCTGTGGCCCGGTACTCCGGGCATAGAGTAGGGAACTTGTTCCCGGCGCATGTGAGTAGCGCATTGTTTTGACTCCGATACTAGCCTGGAAAGCTAGGAGCTCTGAGCTAGCAGGGCGGACCCTACCCAGGCATTGTATGGGGAGGTTGCCGCGAGGGCAAACTGGGTTCTGCCTCGATCCGGACGTCAGCCCGTCGGCGTATTGCCCGTCGGTGGGAAGTGAGGATAGAAGCCAAGAAGGCAATGGTGCCCACCCCGAGGACTTGTCCCTATGACGAAGCAAGAAATTGTGGCGATGTAGACCACATGGGGTTTCATACATAATGACCTTAGCAGTTGACGCGCCCGGAAACATCAATCAACTCAGGTAATCTTTTTTATTGAATCCTCCCCCTTCCAATAATTTGGGAGTAGTGATGCCTGACTGCGATACATATCTGTGTGTAACATGATGCATGATGCGAGTTTCAAACCAGATCAATGATTTTGGGAAGTGAATAAATAAAACCTAGTTAACTTTCATTAAGATTTTTTATTTCTGAAAATACATTCAATTTTCAAAACCGATGTTATACATAAAGCATTCACATTTATCCCCCCAACTGCGTCATTCTCCCTCCAATGTTCTTGATTTGCTTCGTTGCCTGATTCATAGCTTCCGTCATTTGCTTCCCACCCTTCCCTCCCATAAACTTCGTAGCTTTCTCCATCGCACCTTGCATTAGTTTTGTAGCCTTCCCCATTGCTTCTTTCGATTGTTTTCCACCCATCCCCTTAGCTTTTTCCATCGCTTGTTTCATTTGATTTTGAGCTTTTCCCAACGCGCCTTTGGCTTGCTTCGTGGCCCCGTCCATCATGCCCATCATGTCCGCGGGGCCTGGCGCCCGCCTGTGACGGCCCAGGCCGGCCATCTTGCGTCCCACTGCTGCCAATAGGCCAGAGAAGCTTGTGGGGGTCTCTGCGACGTCGGCTGCGGGCCGGGCGTGCGCGTCCAGGGTCGCCAACTGCTCCGCGTCGAGGAGTCCAGCTGCGCGCGGGGCTGCCAACTGCTCCGCCTCGCATGGCGCCTGCAGCAGGAGCAGGAGAAGCGCCACCTGCCACACGTTCAAAGAAAGCCCAAACAGCCATTTTTTTGCTGAATAAGAATAAGAAGAATAAGAAAGAAGTCGAGAAGAGATACTGGCACAGACTGAAGGGTTTGTTTTTTCATAGAGACCACGTTTGTGTAGAAGTGGTATGCCCGATACATTGCTCTGGGGTCCATGACCGTAAGGTAGTATGTTTGTTAGATCGACTACGGTGACGAACGACCAAAAAATACTTTATAATATATATATATATATATATATATATATATATATATATATATATATATATGTATTGAAACGCGCCGCGTTTCTGCAAAAAGTATAGTTTGAATAGCACGGGCGCAGCAGCGGAAAGCCGATCGCGTTGTTGTTAACGAGTCAGTCGCGGGAAGCGCGAGAGGGTGGCGAGACGGAGCGAGAGATCGGTTAGGGAGGTGTAGGGGGATGGTCGGGGGAAGAGGAGGATGCTAGTGGCTAGTGAAGGCGTGTTGTGTGACGGAAAAGTGTGTGGAAAAGTGAGTTAGGAGAAGTGAAAGAACGAGGTAAGAGAGTGAACGGGATGCTAAAGTTGTAATGTCGAACAGTGAAGTACAGGAAAAGGAAATGGAAAGTGAGAAATCATAGCGGGGGAAGAAACAAACGCACGTGAGGTTGATATCGGCGACGGGGACTCGCTACGTGATCAAGGTGCTGTAATAACACCAACGGGCAAGGACTAACGAACTGTGTCGTGCATCAGTGCCACAGTGGGAATCTGAGGTCAGTTAACAATTCGTTTGTGTGTTCGGTGAATTGTGAATGTCTGTCTGATTCGAAAACACCATAATACTCGAAGTTGAAACAATGATGGCATCGTATGGCGTCGCCGCAGAAGGTCTTCGTTCCATGCCCCCACCAAAATGGCCGACCGGCAGAAGGGATGCCGAGCCGAGCCGAAGGTAACCGATGAACATTACCTGCGGATTATCACCCGAGAACACTAAAGCGGGTTATTGGCGGTAAAGGTATTGTGAGAACAGGCCTCAGTTTATAGTTTTGGTACCAAAACAGGTTACAATATAGTTTGGCGATTAATTTACGAGGCCCATTATGATACAATAAATTGGTTGTTTGATATCCAGCAACCCTTGTGTTTTTCCAATGTTTGCTTTGCATGAACCCTCAGGGACCGTTTCACGAATCAAGAGTACCTGCACCCCTTTAAACAAAATTTATTGGAACGCATCCGGATTACCACGTACGTCACAGTATATATATATATATATATATATATATATATATATATATATATATATATATATATATATAGTGACATTCCAATATGTCACTGAATATAGGACAATATTTATTATAAATGGCGTCAATTAAAGGGGATAAATTATGTGAATATGCTAGCATAGCAACGGTAAGCGAGCCGTCGTCAAGGTCAACATATTCATGGAGTGACAATCGCGGAGACGGCTAGCTAATTCTATATAGAATTCTGGGATTGGCCGAAAAAGCAGTGACAGTCGTGAAGACGGCTAGTTCGTTTTGCAAGAAATTTAGAGATTGGCTAGGTACGAAAGTACATCAAATGTTATCTGCAAATAAACAATCGAATTTATGAACCGAGTTTTGCAGGGCTGAAAGAATACGAGAGACATTTATTCTGACTGATGCCGTGCTCATGAACGGATCGTGCTCCAATTAATGTTAGGAGTTTTTTTTCTTTGGGGACTTGTAAGCATCTACTAGGGGATGGATATTGAGAGAACATCAAAATTGGAACTCTAAGTGTGACAGTGGAACTTAAAATATTTCATGTGAACGAGTTGGAGGGACATTGAGGGCTTGGGCGAAGTTGTCAGTGATTGGACTGGAATGTTAGCAGCAAATAGTTTGTTGATCTAATGAACGGTAATTGAAGTGAGCTTCCGAGAAAAGAAGAGAGAAGATGGTGTCTGGACCTGAGGACAGCGGCGTTGAAGATGGATAAAGATGGCCGAAAAAGCGCGCGAAGACTTAAGGTTGGAACGGTCATGACAAACATTTAATTTTATATTTGGTAAAGTTAAACAATACCAAAAATTGTTTTAAATTATTAAATAAATGTCCATGTTTTCGTGAAATGAATATATGATTTTTCATTGAGCCAATTCTAGTAATAAAGTAGCAAGATAGATAGATATTTCCTTTTCAGATTCCTCGAGTTATTTTGTTTGAGTATATAAATTGTAGATTATTTCAACACACGGAAACATACATGCATACACGGATACATACATGCATACATAAGAGTGTAGGATAATCGTACCTTACAGGCTAGTTTTTTCATTGCATATTCTGAAGCAGCTCACAAAATTCACTAGCCCTAAAAAACGCCTGAATTATCACATGATTCTGTTTCGCCATTCATCAAAACCGGAATCAATCATTCTAGTTGGAATCTATTTTCTTATCCACATTCTCATTGTGCTTAATATATATAGTGTCATTCCAACATATCACACATTTATTTACTAATATTTGTCGTAAATGGGGTAAATATACAAGGATAAACAAATAGAAATATGGCGCCCTAGCAACGGCAGCCGAGTTGTTGTCAAGGTCAATAAACTTCATTCTGGCATTGGACCTGAGGGCACGGCTAGCTGATCAAGTAAACAATTTAGGGATTGGTTGAGAAAGCAATGACAGTCTAGGGCATAGCTAGTTGATTATGTAATCAATTTAGGGATTGACCAGGAGAACAGTGACAGTCTATTCACGACGGAAGTGCGTCGAATGTTACTGGTGAAAAACAGTAGAGAGAAATAGGCCGAGTCTTGAAGGGTTGAACAGAAAGATTATTTTCACATTCTGACATATGTCGTGGTGCTGTGCGGGTCGCTCGCGGATGATTAATTTTGTGAGATGGGACTTGTAAATTTTTCTTGAGAGTGAATAATTATCGGACTTGAGTGCGACGAACGGAAATTAGAATTTTCTCGGGATGAAATAACGTGATGGACTTCGAATAATTTGCTGTGTAAAAATGTGTAACTTGTAATTTTCGTGTGTGAGCTAATAATTTCAGACTGGTAGAATTTATAGGATTTACAACACGTTGGGACTCTGAATATTTTACGATGTGCAGAAATTAGAATTTGAATGAATTTGTACGCAACAGGACTTGGAATAATTCTGAGTAAATAATAGTTTGCTGAACTTTAACATTCTCGTCGCGTAATCAGAAAGAACGGGGAACTTTCGCGAAGTAAATTAAATTAGAACTACAAGTATTTGAGGCGGTGAGGATCAGTGACTCGACAACATTTGTGCAATAGCAGGAGAGAAGAATCTGGTACTTGGACTTTGGAATTCTCGTCACCGAGAAGAGGAAAATGGTTCTTCGTGGCGCCCTCGTTCAAGTGCGTGCGAAGACGGGTACTGCAGGATAAGGTTCGAAAGAGCTCATGACCAAAAGAACATTCTTTATTTGTTACAAATTTTTCAAGTCGTATTTTTGCCTGGCATTGAGAATAAACGATAAGTTTCTTTTGAAATAGAACAAACGATTTTCATTTGGGCCAATTCCAGCAAATAAGTAGCAAGACAATATATATATATATATATATATATATATATATATATATATTGTGACGTTCGTGGCCTGGCCTCAGACTTGCACGGCGCCCACGCATCTTCGACGGTGACGGAGTGGTTAACATCATCGGGAGAGCGGCACGGAGGAAGAAAGGCGCGACCTACCGGTGGCGGCCGGAAGCGGCGGAGGGGTGGTGACTCGCCCTTAAGAAATCGACACAATCAAGATCCGGACCGATGGCGTTTAGTTCAAGGCCTCGTAACCATCAGGGTACACCATCAACCACCAGTATACCGCATCTGGATACCGAGGGGAAAAATACGAGAGTTGGTGCAATACGTCCACTGCAAAAATGCGCATTTCGAGGCACGGAAGATATTAATACATATCCGCGAACTGTGCTATTGGAAGGGAATGGCGCGCGACGTGCGACGCATCATCGGACAATCCCAGACGTGTTTGACGACGAAACATCCTAATCGCAAATACGCAGGCGAAATGCATACCAAGTAAGCGGAATGAATTACTGGCTATTGACATTTATGGACCACTGCCGAGAACCACCAACGGAAACAAGTACTTACTGGTAATGGTTGATGTATTCTCAAAGTTTACGCGGGTATATCCTCTTAATAAAACTAATGCTGCCAACTGCCTGCGCCACTTGATGGCACATTTCGAGATAGCGGGAATGTACCGGAAGGTATTGAGTGACCACGGTACGCAGTTCACAAGCAACCACTACCGTCAGGCGTTACAAGAACGAGGCATCACTCCAATATATTCAAGCATACGCCACCCTCAATCAAATCCATCAGAACGGACGATGAAGGAACTATCCCGCCTTTTCAGGACTTACTGTCACCAGCGACACCATGAATGGAACTTGTTAATCCCATACATCAATGTGTGGCTCAACCGAGTTCACCATGAGAGCATCGGCGCTACGCCATGGGAGGTGCACTTCGGGACCAAACCACCTCATACACTGGAGATGCTCGACCGAGAAGAGGTCACGGGCGAGCAACCGACGGTGACTGAACAGCAAGTTCTCCGGAGACTGAGAAGAGCTCATGAAGAAAGAAAGTCAAAATGCAAAAAGAGAGCTTATCAATTTACTGTGGGACAGCAGGTGTATTTGCGGACACCGAGAGTATCTGACCCTCGCCTTAGGATGTTCGCAAAATTCTACAAACTATTCGAAGGACCGTATGAGTTGCAGCGAATTGTAGCTCCCAATGTTGCTCGATTGATAGACAACGATGGTGAGCATGTAGGCAACTATAACTTTTACAACTTACGACCAGCCTAAGATTTTCCCAAGAAAAATCTTGAATGGGGAGGAAGGGGGCAATGTGACGTTCGTGGCCTGGCCACAGACTTGCACGGCGCCCACGCATCTTCGACGGTGACGGAGTGGTTAACATCATAGGGAGAGCGGCACGGAGGAAGAAAGGCGCGACCTACCGGTGGCGGCCGGAAGCGGCGGAGGGGTGGTTTCGACGGCGAAGGGGGCGGCGCGCAAGGGGGGTTCTGTGACGTCGGGGCCGCGTTTGTACGGCGGAGCGGCGCAGAGCTGCCTCCTTCTCTGTTAATCCGACGACACGGGCGAAAGCGGAGTCTGGTAGCGGTCGAAAGCGGTCGTTAATCCGACGACACGGGCGAAAGCGGAGTCTGGTTCTAGGAGTCTGGTAGCGTAGGCGAACGCGTAAGTTCTCTACGAATTTGGTAGTGAAAGTGAATAATTGAGTGGTGCGAGCGTGGAGGATTAGTGGGTATAGGAATGTAGTTGCAATACGAACAAATTGGTAATCCGCTGCAAGCTGGTTAGAAAGAAAGCGGTCAGGGCGAAGTAAGAACAGTAAACGTTTCTTCTCAAGAGTGCTCATTTCGTGCCGAGGACAGTTTTGTGAAATCCAGTGGAGACTGCGGGTATAAGCGCTGCGGCCATCCGAAGTGCAGCTGCGACGCCCAGTGTAGTAACGCAAAGATCCGATTTTGCGACGTGCCAGAGACTTGGAGCGCGGGCATACACGTTCGTGGCGAGGACGAAGAAAAAAGAGAAGCGGGGGCCGGGAGCGGGCGAAGCGTACGAGAGAAGGGCCTGGTTTGACCGATCGCGTGACGGACGGGCGAAGCGTACGAGAGAAGGGCCTGGTTTGACCGATCGCGTGACGGACGGGCGAAGCGTACGAGAGAAGGGCCTGGTTTGACCGAACGTGTGACGGGCAGGTGAAGCGTGCGAGAGAAGCTGGAGTGACGTCGCTGCGACACCGGGCAGCGGGAGTGCCAAGGTAGCCTTCGAGCGAACTGGAGAGCGCCGTAAAGGTAACCGAACTTGCGACTTTTCGTGCGAAGATTGGTGCGGACCAGAAAGTGGATAACGGCAAATTTGCGTGGTAGTTCATGTGAGAAACTCCCTAAATTCAGTATAGAAAGACTGTCACCTTTTAAACAAATTCGTGGAGGTTTAAATTCTGCTAAAAGTATGCCTTGTTTGATTTTGCCAAAGGCCAAAACCTTGTACAATTTTACGGTAATGTTATGTAACTAACTGGTTTCATTCTGTGTTATTGGGGAAAGATTAAGTTGTTCCACTATTTGATGAATGTGTAAATTATTTTATGATTTAAATTGTACGAATTATAGTAGATTTCCATGTTACTTTGTTACATTACTTTCTCATATCCTAATGTTATGTAACTAACTGGTTTCATTCTGTGTTATTGGGGAAAGATTAAGTTGTTCCACTATTTGATGAACGTGTATATTCTTTTTATGATTTAAATTATATGAATTATAGTAGATTTCCTTGTTTCTGTCTTAGATCACTTTCTCATACCCCAAAGATCCTGCCCCCCGAGATATTAAAGCTCGAAAGAGCATCTATAAGGGCGTTTCCACGAGTGGAGGCGTTACAATATATACATATATATATATATATATATATATATATATATATATATATATATATATATATATATATATATCAGATTCCTCGCCACTCTGTATAGATAGCAGATTGGATAATCGGCTATTAGTAGGTAGTAGCGATTATTTCTAACGAAACCCATCGACCCAGCTAGTGGGGTATTGATTTTATTTAGAAAACTGTTGAAGCATTAATTTTAATAATATTAACGTGACCTTTTCCAGGCACCCATGTTCAAAACATAAATTCGGAACGGGTTACATCGAAACGCCCAATAATGTAGAGTTGTTCCACCACTGCAAATAAACATTATACTACAGTCGCGGATTGCGAAGTCTGATTGGTCCGGAAAATAAAGTCATGCGGAAGTTTGAAAAAAGAAATTGTTGTTTATGTAAATAACCACATGACACATAGACTGATAAAAGTTTTGTTATCTTGAAATTACAAACACCTAATTTTAATAATACAGATTATTGGAATTTCATTGTATAGTATTATTAGAATTTCACAATTAACATTGCACGTGAATTACGAGGATTATGCACATTTGAACGTCCAAAAATGATTCATGTTCAATTATTGGGATTTTCACATTTAGGGCCTGAATTAATAAAGTTAGACATGTTCGCTTCCCTTATATTGGAAATTTAGCAATTATGCCGAAAATCAATCAACCCGACTGATTACGTACTGTTTAAATACCCTATTTTTCTGGGTTACACTCTATTATTTAATTATTATGTTAAATGCAAGGTGATATCGTACGTATGAAGTCTGTCTATAAAGTTACATCAATAACACAAATCGTAATGCATAATACTTTAAGTGAATATCATCGTCATAAATGGCCATTTAAATGTACTCACCGAGGCAGATACAGAAGTCATACGATTCATCATAACTGATCCAACTGTTCGGAAAGAGAATCGTTTTACCATTTATGAAGCTTCCCAATAAAAAAAAAATCACGCGATGGTGCCGGATACTTGCGTGATCTGTAGTCCTACTGACATGCGATTCAGATTTGCGGGAAAAAGGATACCTTGAAAACTATATGACTTTCCTCCAAAAAAAGGAAACGGAAAATGTCAGTAACCATTCAATAGTCATTTGGAATATTATAAAATGCGAGGTAAACTGAGGTTGTTTGCTAGTATGGTTTAGGACAAGGTTATTGATAATACGCAGTTTCTTTTGCGGGTTAGATTGCGGGAATTACAGGTTCTTTTTGTCAATTGTGATAAAATTCTACATCCTTTACATATTCGAGCTATTTCCTTGTATCGAATCTCAGGAAACTAGTGGGGCTACAACAACAAACTTTCTCGCAATATTATGTTTTCGTTATATGATGTGATATCTTCATTTATGCCCTTCTTTTACTTCAAATATCACTTTATCACGTAAATAAACGAATTGTGAAAAATATATTTTTTATTCAAACTTTAAATAAAAATATATTTCTGGCATTGAATTCAATTTATAATATATTCAGTGTATTCACGAAAATATCCGACGTATATTTTAGCTTATAAATATTCTGCTTAAGCACTACGCGAGAAAGCAAAAAAATGAAAAGTTAAAAAATACAATTCACAGGCGACGGTGGATTGTATTTTTATTTTTATTTTTGACTCAGAATATTACTTTCTGTCTTAAAGGAAAAAACTGCTTTTAAATTCAGCGCAGGGATGCCATATTGGGGGGGGGGGAAATGGCATTGTCAGAAACTAATCAACATGACTGTACAGCAGTATGACTAATCAGCGACATGACTGTATGTTTTTAATTAATATTAAAATATTTTATTTTCTGCATATGAACCAAAATGAATTAATATAAATTCACATTACCCTAATTGGTCTATTTTCAATGAACAAATTGCAAAATAGAGTAACATCAAATTAATATTGCGAATGTTAATATTGAAATGTCATTAAAATAACAATTATTTTGCATATCCTTTTCACCTAACCCTGTCAATAAACTCTTCTTATGGCCCATAGTTGGCGGGACGCCTGTGTATGTTACATTACTTTCAAACAGAAATTACGCGAAACCTACTATCTTTTACAAAAAATATACATGGCATTTTTTAAAGAATTGATTTTTTACAATAGACTGGCGCAAAAATCTCTATCTTCATTTTGTAGTTAAATTTTTTTGGCACTATTCTAAAATCGTGGACTTCAATGCAAATTAGACTTTATCTTAAACACGCTTCATTGTATTCAACAACAAAATTTATTAAAAAAATTGGGAGTCATTTTGTACAAAATTTTGAAAATGTCCGAGGAGTTTAATGAAAAGTACTTCCAAAATTCAAATTTCAAATTTTAGGGGCCGCGACATCAGCCAAAACAATTAGGAAAACCAATTTTGGAGCAAATCGGACGAACGGTAAACGCGCTAGTGTTGACCATAGAACAGACAGAAGGACGGATGGACAGACAGACGACTGGACGGACAGACGGAAGGACGCATAGACGGACGGACGGACGGACGGACACAGACGGACAGGCGGACAGACGGACAGACAGGCAGACCAACAGACGGACAGACCGACAGATCCAGATCGACAGACCAACAGATGGGCAGACGGACGGACGGACAAACGGACGGGCAGACGGACGGACAGACTGACGGACAGACGAACGGACAGACGGACAGAGGGGATGAACACAGGGACTGACAGAGTTCCCTGTCCGGTTCCTCGGCGTACTTGGCCGAGGCCAAGCGGCGGTTGCGAGAATAAGAATGTCCCGTGTAATTTGGTGTACAACTTCTCCGCTTCTTCTAAGACGCCACCTTCTCGGTGGTGTGTACGGCGGACACAATACGCTTCCCCCGGGTTTTGAATCTGCAAATTGTGGTCTTTTTCCCTATCGGGAGAGATCTTGAACCTGATGTAATAAGGATTTTTCGACGGCCGCCGCTTGGGGCCCCGAGTTTCTAGCGGAGCGTGCCTTCTTTTAATTTTCCCCCCGCCAGTAGCCCTGGCGGGGCGGTAGTTTATTTTCATGATAGGGATACATGCGCCGCAGCTCTTTGGCTTTTGCGGCAGTGGTTACTTACTAACTTAATACTAACTTAACCTATGAATGAAGCCGGCGCTTTGGCCGGCAACCCAAGGTTGCATTCACCCTTATCTAGTCTTGTGGTGTTTCTTATTAATAAGGTCTTGATTGTTTTTCATTTCCATTCAATCACTCATTCATACTTGTATCTATTTACACTTATTTACATGCCTATTACACGCACATTTACGCGACACTATTTACACTAGAACTTCACTTTGCGCCACGGCGCCGACTGAGCTCAAAGCGTCCGTGGTGGTAGGCACTCTGCGCCCTAGCGACGGTAACCGGCGGCTCCGAGGGCCCCGCTTCGTCCCCGGCCGCCGGTGCCTCGCCCGTCTCGCAGGCGGCCTCTCGCCGCTGGTCGCAGAGCTCTGCGAGGAGCTACGGCGGCAGCGCTTGGAACGTGAAGGCCGCGTGCTTGGGCCCCCCTGGTGCAAAATAGGCCCTGTGGACCTCACAGTTCACCGCCCGACCGGTTTCGCACAGGAGCCGCGGTGCTTGCGGGCCCAGCGCCCGCGTGAGCGCCGTGCGTGCCCTCCGGCAGTTGGCGGTTTACGCTCAGGGCCCCATAGGTTGCATTATTCCTGTGGTGGTGATTGGGAGGAGAGAGGAAGATGCGGCCGCGTTGCGGTGCGTACCGCTCGGTTCTCGGCCGCCCAAATCGGGCGTAAGGTCGAGACCGGCGCTACCGCGAAGGTTTCGCAAGCATACGTCCATAAGCTGCAGATGCAGGCGGTGAAAAGGAGTCGCTTCTGTGGGAGTAACAGATCCGGGAAGCTGAGGAGGGGACGTAGAAGGGAGGTCCTGGCAAGTATTTTGTGGCGAAGGTCCTTGGCGTGCTTGTGCCAGTAGAGGCCACGGTCTAGAGTCACTCCAAGGTACTTCGCGCTTGGGGACCAGGGGAGGAGCCCGCCAACAACACCGTTAGCTCGGGGTCTGCCCTCTAACGTGTGAAGTTAAGGGCCACAAATTTTGTAGGGTTTAGGGTCAGGCGTTTCAGGCGGAGCCAGGTGGGTAAGGCGACGAGGAATTCATTCAGATATCTCACTGCTTGCCTGCTGTTCGCCGACTTCGCGTAATACACAAAATCGTCCGCGAACATCAGGAGCCCACAACTCTGGATTCCCTTTCTCCTTTCTGCTATCAGGGGCGTACCATTGACGTACAAGCCAAAGAATATGGGGAAAGAACGCTCCCCTGTGGAACACTCGCCTCGGCGTGTCTTAAGAACGAACGTCTTAGGTACGCCATTGACACGCACTCTGAACGTTCTCTCTGTGACAAAGCTACCGATAAAGCTGGTGTTGCAGTCGCTTATCCCTGACTCGATGAGACATAAGAGAGCCCCCTCATGCCACACCGTGTCGAAGGCCGACCGCACGTCCAGGAAGAGAGTAGGCAGAGTCTGCCGCCGCTCGAGGGAGAGGTCGATCGCGGTGCAGAGGCGCGTCAGCTGCTGCGCGGAGCTGTGACTCGCACTGAATCCAAATTGTTCGTCTCGGAGGAGACCTAGACGCCGAACTTCCTGCTGCAAGTACACGAGTACTAGGTGTTCGAGGGTCTTTCCTGGGAGCGAGAGTAGACTAATGGGTTTATAACTACTAGGGAGGAAAAGGCTTTTACCGCACTCGGGTATTAATCAGCGGAGCGTGCCCGGGCGCCTCCTTCGGGTAATTAGCATTGCGGGCCCGGCCGCGCTGGTTGACGGGGACAGTTTGTCAGCCGCCACCTGCGCCCTCGCCGTCTTCGGTTTGGGAGGGAGGGGACTGGGCGGTAGAGGCGTTACCTGCTGCCGGGGTCTCCTACCGGGCGCTGGGGGCAGACCCACTCAGCGCCGCGTGTGGGGGTTTCGACGCTTCCTCTTGGGTGTGGGGGAGGTCGCCACCCTCGCCGCGGAAATCCTGGGCGGAGGCCTGCAACTGCGGCTGTAGCAGCGACCTTTGGCTTCCGCCGACGGTTGCGGTTTCTTCCTCTGGGGTGGTGGTCGTGGTGCCGGCACCCACTTCGGTGGGCCGCGGTCGGTCGGTTTCGCCTTCGTTTGCGAGGAGGAGGAGGAGGAGAAGTGTCGAGGATGGTCCCCTGGGGGATTGTAAAGTGCCCGCTAGGTCGGTGACATCTGGGTCTGCGGGTCCCGGCGTTTCGGGCAGTGCTGCGGAGGGAAGCGTCGCACTCTCCACTGGGGCTGCAAGTAGCCTGAGCGGTAGGCCCGCCGCAACCCTTCCAGTAGCTCCACAGCTCCGCTTCGCGTTCCCGTGCGAAGGCGAGTATCACCTCCCAGGGGACCCCTTTCGGCCCCTCCCAGTCGTTCCTCTCCATTTTGGAGGCAGTGCAGACTGTAGGGGTGGAGGAGAAAGTGCTCCACGTCTCCCCACAAACCCTCTGCAAGCGCAGGTTAGGGACTCGCCGTGGAGTCGAGTCCGCTCTATGGCGGAGGGAGCAGCCGCTCCGGCTTCCACGAGGTGGTAGCGGCAGCTGCGGCGACGGTGGCGGTGGGGGTGGTGTTAGCGCCTCAGCGGGAATGATGGTGGTGTTACTCACTTTTTCGGTATCGGGATCCTAGAATACGAATACAAAAAGCTGTTTTCACGGCGGCATTACGTAACAACTAATTAATACCGCTTTCAAATCGCAAAAGATGGCTATGCTTAGCGTTTTATACAAGACGTATGAAAGTTTCCTTACCTGCGTGGAGGGACATTTGGAGCAGTTTACTCAAGCCGACGTATTTATGCTTGGAAATTCTCTTTTGTAAAATCGAAGAATAAACGACTGGAACAATTTACATACGGAAGCATTTTGCTGTGAAATTGTAAATAGATATACGAAAAGAAGAGGTACTAGAACAGAACATACTTTCTCGCTTTATTTGGAATGGTTTGGTATTATTATAATTTTGCAATTTCTGCCCTACTAACACCTCAGATATCAATTGAAAAACTCCAAACCAATTCAAATGAAGCGCCTGTGGTGCATATCTGCGCTTATTTAGTTAGCCCTTTAACTTTCAGTGTTGCTTTGAAGCAACATGGTTTTTGATTGCTCTTAGCGCGCTCTCGATTCTTTATATTGAATTATCAACTGGACCATTCCCAAGCTAGGGGTATACATATATGTTATGTTGGTTTGTGTATGCTTCAAAAACCCAAAAAGTTCTTCGCCGATTGAGCTCAAATTTTGACACGATTTACAGTCGACTTCAAAGATTGTTTTTATTTTCTGCGACAGTAACATATCCGCGGCCGTGAGAAAATAGCTTTTTTAATGGTCAGCAGCGTACCAGCAACCACGCCGTCTGCCGGGAGGGAGGGGAACACTCGCCATACTTGCTAACGACAACCGCAGTCACATGTGAAACATTACCCGTTCTCAATTGCATTGTTTATTAAGAAAAATCGTATCCACTTGCATCCTATTCAGATTATTATAAAATCTGAATTAAATATTCACCTTAATCGAGGTACTTTTGTGTGATCGTGTCGTGATTGAGCTGCGCCCTTCGTCAAATTGTAAGTAGAAGTTGTTTTATAGAGGTTATGCTTTGTATGAGAAATGGTTGTTGGCCATGCAAATTGTTGACTGACGAGACGGTGGAGTTGTCTGAATGGGTCTTGCGTGTGATGTCCAAGTTCTGTGGGTGATTTGAAAGTATTGAGAAGAAACCTATCGTGAGAAGAAACAAAGTTCGTTAGTAATTCAATAAAAATCATACCAAAAATGATATAAAGATACATTAATATTGTAAAGGTTAAAGGGAAAAAACAGACAAAAAAACATAATCTCAGTATGTCAGCATTTCATTACAATTCATTCAACGTTTCGGTCAGCAGCAAATGGCTCTCTTCAGAAGAATATGCATACATTCTGTAATACGATACTGATGGTAAAATACATGATAAAATTATATGTTTGGTATATGATACAAGGTAATTTAAATGTAGACACATAATATTAAAATGTTATAAAATTGGAATGTAATGGGAGGTCCACCGAACGAATATCTGTGCAAAAGAGAGAAGGCTATTTGTCTGTGTGTATTATGTATTAGCATAAGATAAAAAGTGATAATCTTACGTAGGGTTGTACACAGTTTACGATGTACGTGTTGAGCTACATCAGGTATCTCAAAGATATTTTGAGATTGTAAAGTCCAGATAATATCCATTGATTATTTGTGACCAGAATTGAAAATAGAACGGGATACGTACATTCGTCAACAGACAGAATGGTTGACATTTTTTACTTCAATCAAAACAAAACGTGAATGCTGATCAGTGAATTTCAGGATTTATGTATCATCGAAGCTAAAATCTATGTATATTAAACAAAGTCGGGTTAGTTACAGCATTATAACTTAAGAACGGCCGGACCAATTCTAATTATCTCTGGTTTGTTGGATTCACCTGCTCCCCGAATAGCAGAATAACTATTAAAAGAAATTTTGATCTTGGAAGAGACTGAAGATGGCAATATCTCTGAAATTGAAGATATATCTTCAGATGTAGAAGATGAAACGACATTGCTCTCGGGATTATCTGAAGAATTGCAAACTGGAGACAATTTTCTAGTATGATTATATTTCTTCAACCTTTTTTTTCTAAACTCCAAAGTTTCAATTTTTTGATTTATGTACTCTTATTTAATTTGACTGGAAGAAAACTTATCTAACTCGTCTAGTCAATCAGACAGTAATGTCAATGAAGCCTTTAGGCCACAAACTAATGTTTCTAATTAGTGAATGAAAATGAAACATTTTTAGTAATTACACAAATGTAATAGCATGTAAATTGAAAGAAACGTCTAATATAGCTAAGTCGTTCAATCTGTGTTCATACATCCTAATATACTGTCGCAAACTATACATCAGTCTTTATAACTCAGGCGGTAAGGGCGCCAGTTCTCTATACGTAAAGTTGTGGGTGCAATGCTTGGTGGGGATAAATTTTACATTTTGTTATTAACCATTTTCAATAATACTTTTATATTTTGTTACTGAGTTTTGAAAGTTTATTAACTTTTTATAATATATTTTATAATAAGGTATTGGAAATAATATGATAAAGATATATTTTCGAATATTGTTTAGAATTGATATTGCACACTTTATTATAAAAAAATATTAGTTATGCGTGTTTTTGTTGTTTTGGCTTTTTGTTATTTCAAGGATAAAGGTGTCAATGATGGTCTAAGCGAGAAAAGCATGGCTGAAAAAGTGAAATTAGTGGAGCTAAAAAGGCATGGACTTCCTCGTCCGTAGTTTCACACAAAATTATGCGAAAAGTACTCAAATTTTCGAAAAATTTTACATGACCATATTTAAAAATCTATCTTTAAGAAACATATTTAATTAAGGGAAAAAATCTCTATCTTCATAATTATAGGAATACACTGAAAAAGTTTTGAATTTTTGCAAGTTTCGGAAAATCAGTGCTTTCAACGAACATGAGAATTACCCCATTCTAATAAACGTTGTGAATTTGTGCTTACGTACTACTAAAAATTGTTTTCGTGATTTTTACACTAAAGAAAAGTTCAATTGTAAGCTTTTATCAAGTTATTTTTAAATAAATTACAAATTTCACATTTTTATGCATTTGCTTGCAATCACCGACCAACTACCTTTTAAATCTCAATGTTGCCTGAGAGCCACATATAGAATTTTCTAAAATTTGAGGACATATTTGAAAAAATGGCGTATTTCGTTTAAACTTTTCAATTATAACTCGAAATTAAGTTTAAAAATGCATTATATAACAATAATCTGGGATTGAAAGGGTTAGGGGCTGTACTCGTTTCTTACTTCTACTTAAGAATCAAATATGATTAAATTTAACAGTTACATTATTTGCAGCCATTATGCATAAAAGCAAGGATAATTTCACACGTTTGCTTTAGTTACATCAAAGTGAGCTTACAATTTCTTAACACCATAATCAACGCTCAGAACTTTTTAAAATAAAAGAAGTGTATTTGTTAATTGTAAGTTAAAACTATTGCTGTCATTAAATATTTTCCCTTTCATTAGAATATTATTTATATAATACATACCCATTTTCAATTTCCTTCACTACACACATGGCACAATGAAACAACACAATTTTTTCCGTATTTTGTATTACTAAAACTGTCTAGCATAAATGGGACATATCGAATTCAACACTTTTCGTTTTTTTTCAATTCTCAAAAATAATTTTCGAGAATTGAAAAAAAAATTGCGAAATTGCGAATCTGAATTATTCAGAAAGTTAGTCGAAAATGGGACCAGCACCACTTCTTTTATCCTCCTTTGCTCTACCTTTGCTCTACAGTTTGAAGAAAAAAATTGGATAATTTTTTGAGAAAATAATTGTTTAAAAACAGCCTATGTTTCTTGCAAAATTACGCAGAAATTACTTATTTTCGAAAAATTCAACGCGACCTATTTAAAGGCATATTTTGATCAACAACTTTCATTAAGGAAGACATTTTGATCCTCATTATTATAGTGAGATATACAAATTTTCTCTCTACTTTAATATCTCGCAAAGATCTTAGCGTCCGGCTTGCTGGGCCAATGGGTCACGATATATATAATCCTTATTACCTTTATAATGGATTATAGGATCCGCAGACTATACAGCGCTGCTGGGAATCTGAAATTAGAATGATTCTAATTCCTAGTTCATTACTGTTTGGATTGACTAAATGAAAGATCACTTTCTTTTCTAAAGAACAAAATTTAACAAAGTTTATTGTTACCTTTTTGCAAACAATATAGTGAATTTAATACATGATTTTAATGTTAGGCCTTTGATCAAGATATCTATGAATTTAGATTTTTATACCGCGGTTAACTTATCTATTCTTCGTTGATGTCCCTCGAAGACTTCTCAGTCGAAATATCTTGCGAGCTTGCCGTAGTCCAAAGTTCCAAGAAATCCTCTTCTGCTCCTATCCAAGATGGTGTCAAACTATCAAAATTATCAGTCCTGATTACGTCCTATGACATAGTCCCGAAACCTATAACTCGATTACCACTCCCGACGAAGTCCCAATTTATGCATCAATATTACTTTCACATGCAATATCTGCAATATTATTTGCTGTCCTTCAAATTTCACAATCTGATAACCCGACTCTGACTATCTGCACTACCTCGCTCCCTCTCACGACCCACGATCCGTTCAGACACGCGATGCCGGTCAGAATGAATTCTTCTTGCATGATTCACCCCTCGAAGCTTCCTATTAAACTCCCTTCTTTTTTTTCATAACATTTGACCGTCCTTCTCTCACCCAGCCAATCCATGCGTTCGTTATATTTTGATGTAGCTAACCTTTCGATCGTCTAAACTTCTTAATGCATATTCCACCATATTGTCTTCAAATAAATGTTAGTTTATATTCATGTGACATATCGGTATGTCACAATAGTTGTACGAAGACCCAAAAAAAAGTTGAACTTTTGCAGTGTTCAAAATTTCTGGGAGCGTAACGGAAATCGACTTAGCCCATTTCTTAAAGCGTCTTTTACTAAACAATAGTTTTTTAAAATTTATTTTTAATATGAACTTGCAGAGAAGACAAATCTTGTCCACATGGGAGCACCTACCGCCGCAGGTGCCATAGTAACTAATGTTAAGTAGGTATGTAATGTTGTGAACCCGGTCTTTACTCTCTTGTTTTACCTTTGTTTATTTACTTATCTATATCTATACTAATATATAAAGACAGAAGTGCGTTGTCTTCCAACGCGGTAATCTCTGAATCTACTGAACCAATGCCGATGAAACTTTTGTGCTAACTTCCTTTAAAGGTCTGGAGTACTATAGGCTATGATTTACAACCATAAACTGTAATATATTTACAAAATAATTACTTTTCTCGACATTTTTGGCATAGCTTTACATCACAGATTCAAGAGCGCATCAATGTCAATAGTTTAGCTGTGCGCCACCAGAGGATGACGTCTCAGATCTACTACTGGTTTCATTAATGTCCAGAATTATTACGAGATTCATTGGACTTTGAATAAGGTTATGTAATGTCCCTATATGAACGGTGGTGATTTGTTAGTTCTGAACATTGGTGGACTATTTGGAAGAAATCGGTAACTAAAGTGGTAAAGATGACAAGGTACATGCATTATCCTTAATCCGTGGTATGTACAAAGTGGTTATAAAACATTGGAGTTTGAATTTGTACAGAAATTGAGGTAGGTTGAGACAGCAATGTACAATAATATATAGTACAGAATATACAGTAATCTATAATGTATTATATATAGATATCGTATACATTCTAAACAACCTCTTCTTTTACAGAAATTTGTAAACATTGAATTTCGTGAAACAATGCGAGTGTCAAGTTGTCAAAACAGATTATACAAGTGCGAATAGATGGGCAGTCTATAAACATTTTGAAATGGCTATTAAGAGAAGTGCGACTTGCAGAAGTACTCACTCGCACTATTGAAAATAATACTGCAAGGGGGGATGCAAATGTAAATAATTCTCTACGTAGTAGGGTTGCTTTTCAATAGCACTGACAAACTGACTACACACTTCTCATGTTCAAATTGGTAAAATGTAAAATGTTTGTATGTTTTGGTTTCATCCAGTATATTTTTTTCTTCATTATGTGCAGAAGATTAGTGCAGTAGTATGTAATTAAGCAATGATCACTTACATATTGAGAATAATCTGTGCTATTATTTTGCATTGCAATTGCTCCCAACGCATGAATTGGTTTCTGTTATTCACATTTCAAGATCCTTAATATATAGCACTTCAGATCAAATAATGAAGCTAATATGGTTTTGTTCAGAAGATTGTCAATTTAGTGTTGATGGATCAGTATTGTTCTCATGCTTCAATGTTATGATTAATTGATTTACATAAAAAAATAAGTTTTATTCTACACGTAGTTTAAACTTATATATATTTTTCGTCTTCAAAATAATTATAAATACTGGCAATTACGTTCAATATTGATACTTTCATTTACTTTTATGATTATGATTCGTCAATTACGTTTTGACATATACCTTCATATTGCTATCTTCTAGCGTATCCGTGCGAGAACTCTGGCATGTTAAATTTCGCTTAAAACAGTCAGACCCTTCAAGGTCACGATTTGAAAGATCAATTTCAAATATTTGTTTATGAATACAAGAGAAGACAAAATATTAAAAACGTAAGTTTTACAATGTGACAATTTATTGACAGTATTGGAAGTAATATGTGAAACTCCACAAAAGAAACCACAAAATATACGTGAGTTTACAAGTATTTTATTCTGTAGTTTAGAATTGTTTATTGTTTTTAGTTATAAAGTAAAGAAAGTTTAGGAACTGGAAGCCCAAATAAGAAAAATTTAATTTTTTTGTGAAAAAGTGAGCGAGGTAGACCGGAAATTTCCCAATGGGGGTGAAGAGAAACCAGGGTTATCGAAGCGTGGCCGTGCAGAGCTTGGCAGGGAGGAGCAGGGCGGAGAAGGGATACAACAGAAGAGATAGTAGGCCCCACCGCAGGGTATGAAAAAATGGAATTCCTCTCCCTGACTAATAATTTACTATAAACCCGAGCAACGCCGGGTACACCAGCTAGTTGATGTATAATTTTGTCATAACATATACACTCTATTCCGTGAAAGCAGCATCAAGGAGGAACACGAGTTATCAAAACAGAGCACCAAGAAATTGATTTTGCATGGATCCTGAGAATCACGCTCATTCTGTGATAAAACCCGTTGTGCCCTTTTGTTTATAATTATCTTTGCTGCCTCTGTTTCCCTTTGTTTACACAATCTACATCTATAAAACTGTTTCTACGTACCACATCTTTTAATTCGTCAGGACTGGGCGGCGACGAATGAAAGCAGGAGGGGCCGAATCGAAATACCTTAGAAAATTTCTTTTTGTCGTGAGTCGTGCCAGACACCAAATTCGGAACAACGTGGGTACCTCTAGGAAAGATAACTTAGGTCTCCCAACTAATTTACAGTCCAAATGGTAATTAATGCATTATGTATCATTGTTAAAATTAATGTTACTTTCCTTGTGATGCTCAGTATAGTCTCTAATTGTATAGAAACAGTTATGCAGCAGAAACGATTTCACTTGTGATTTAAACTTTTCTATTGAATTTAATCGTTTAATGTCATCTGGCAAAGTGTTGTAAAATAATGTACATGTATTGTATGTGAAATTTTTGTATTGAGCTGTTGATACTGTCACCTGATGAACATGATTTCTACGTCGAGTGTTATAGTAATAGACTTCGGCATTTTCTGAAAATATATTCCCGCCCTTAAGCAAGTCATTTTTTACAAAAACCACTGATTCGTAAATAAACAGACACGGTAATGGTAGAATTCCTATATTAATGAAGAGAGGCTTACATGAATCACGTGGGTGGGATTTGGTTATTATTCGTACGATTCGTTTTTGTAATCTAAAAGTCTGGGAGCTATAAGATGTATTTCCCCAGAATATTATGCCATATCTCAGGCGGGAATGAACATTCGCGAAGTATACACAACGAGCAGTATGAAGGCTGACTGAATTTGCAAGAATTCTGAACGCGTAGCATAATGAACTTAATTTTGTGTTCAATTCATTTAAATGGACGTTCCATTTAAGGTTTGACTGAATTGAGAGACCTAAAAATTTTGTTGCCTTAACGTCAGTCAATGGTACACCGTTCATTTTCAATACTTCACAGAATTGTTTATTTGAAATGGAAAACTGCATTAAAACCGTTTTCTTTTCGTTTACTATTAATTTGTTATTTCGGAACCAATTTGAAACATCTGATATTGTACTATTTTCGGTTTCTTTATTGCAAAGGATGTTCGTATCATCCGCAAAGAGAACCGTTCTTCCGTTTCGAATCGTCGAGGGCATATCGTTTACGTAAAGTAGGAACAGAATAGGGCCTAAAATCGATCCTTGAAGAACTCCACGTGTAATGGGCAAAGAGTCGGAAAGGTGCGTACGTAATGTTCCATCATTCCAGTAAGGTATTTCAACTCTCTGAGATCGTTGTTTAAGGTACGAACATAACCAATCTAGAGCAATACCACGGATTCCATATGAAGGTAATTTTCAAAGTAAAATGTCATGATCAATGACGTCAAAAGCTTTTGAGAGATCTAAAAAAATCCAATAGGTGCCTCGTTTTGATCCAATGATCAAGCGACATCTTTAAGAAAAGAAAATATAGCTGTTTCCGTTGATTTTGATTTTCTAAATCCATGTTGGCAATCTGAAAGCGCGTCGTGTTTACTGACAAACGTTTCCATTCGTACGTAAAAAAGTCTAATATTTTTGAAAAAACTGATAGAAGAGAAATGGGCCGATAATTTTGAATTTCATTTTTGTTGCCTTTTTTGAAGAGCGGCTTAATTTTAGCTGTTTTGAAAATATCTGGAAACGTTCCAGTGCATAAAGATGCATTAAATATGTGAGTTAACGGGTGTATAATGGCATACGCACAGGTCTTTAACAAAGCGTCCGGAAATTCATCTAAACCGGACGAATATTTATTTTTTAGTTTACCGATTATTTTGAGAATTCCATAGGAAGAAGTTTCGGAAACGAACATTGTGTCTAAAATTTTGGGTGAACTGTCTATTATTGAATTTTGTGGCTGAAGACCCTTAGTGAGATCGGCAGCAATTCTCGAAAAGTATTGGTTAAAGAGACTAGCCACTGTTGCCGGATCGTTTACTTTTATATCGTTATATTTTAAAACAACATTTTCTACGGGTTTTCTAGTTGATTTGGTAGTATTTTTTATTATATTCCACATTGCTTTTGTTTTATTATTTGAGTTCAAAATATCCTGATCGTTTTTCATGATTTTAGCCTGCCTTATGACTTTACGTAACAATGTTTTGTATTTTTTAAAGTAGATAAGAAAATCTTGAGATACGTTATGACGTTTAGAAATGAAAGAAAGAATTCGCTTGTTTTTACAAGATGTCCTAATCCCTTGTGTTATCCAAGAATTGCTTTTCCGTGAAATATTTAATTTTCTTTTTTGAAGAGGAAAGCAAGTGTTAAAACGAATTGAAAGAGTTGAAAAAAAATTATATTTGTCGTTTGTATCAACAGTATTATAAACCGCTTCCCATGACTCGTGCATCAAGTAATTAATGAATAATTTAATTTTACTTTTAGTAAACAATCTAGTCATACGTGTATTATTTATTGTGTCAGTGATCGCATTTCTTATAATGGTAAGAATTTGTGCATCGTGGTCACTGTATCCTAAATCTTTTGTTTCAACTTCATATCGAGTAGTAGTTTTGTTAATTATAATTTGATCAATTGCCTTCATCGAGTTTTGTGTGATCCGTGTAGGTATATTAATTGTAATGTCTAAATTGAAGGAATTAATTAAATTGAGAAACTTTTCTTTCTCGCAAGATTCGACCAGAAAATCAATGTTAAAATCTCCGCATACAACAATGGATTCAAAAGAGCGATTGCTGACTTTGTTAAGCGTTATCTCCAGGTTTTCTAAGAACAAAATATAATCTGCAGTTCTCTTTGTTGGAGGTCTGTAAACGCAAAGTATTATCACTTTTAGTGAAGTAAGATGCACAACAGAAATTTCGAAAATATTTTCAATGGAATACACATTTAATTCCGCCAAGGGGATAGAATCAATATTATTTCTAACGTAAATACATGAACCCCCATACGTAGGACCTTTATGCGATTCTCTCTCTCTGCAATAAAAGCCTGCGAGGTAAAAGTTTGGAATTTGGAAAATGCTAAGTTCATTAGGAGATAACCAATGTTCTGTAAAGCAAAGAACGTCCGTTTGATTTAGATCGCTCTGTAGAGCTGCCTCGATAAACTCAGTTTTATTTTTCCCCATAGCATGTCATACGCAGTTTGAACTGTTTTTTGACGTAAAATAAATAAATATATATATATATATATATATATATATATATATATATATATATATATATATATATATATATATATATATATATATATATAGACGTAGAAGAACCCGAAGGTCAACTTTGACAGCGGGATCCATTTTGCCCCAATAATCTTTCCGGCCTACACAGAGCGGCGCGTTTGGTTTCGTGTTGCCAGCGTTAACTTATTCAGCAAACATTCATCAACACTGATTTAATGCGAAACTAGTGGAGCTAAAACTGCACATACTTTCTCGCCCTTAATAATGGTTACGTAATACTATTTATATCGCAATATCTGTCCGAATTAACACACCTCAGTCATCATTTTTTGAAAAACTCGTTACAAATTATAGAACATTAGGTGCGTGCCCCTCGTTCTGTGGTCAGCAGACTCAGGCCTTCCGCGACAACACAGACTCTTCAGACTCAACGACTCTTCAGACCGAGGCGCTGAGTCGGCACACGCTCCATCAGCCACCTCGGTTATCCAGGCCCGCGACAATTACAACTGCGTTGCATACAACTAAATCATGTCCCAACAATGAAACTTAATTCACAGAACTACAGCCGCCGTCTCGCGGGCCAGAATGCCAATCCGATATTTCCTGAAGGTCAGCAATTTTTCTTTCATATTGCATTTAAATCGTATTTTTAAGAGAGAAAACATATTGGGCCAATTTCAATTAAGGTATGCAGAATGCTTGAAAGAAAATACATCAATACATTGAAAATATAAATACATTCTTTGCAACAAGGGCAAAAAATGTGGATTATTAAATAGGTTTTAAATAATTTATAAAAGATTAATTTGTAAATATATAATTAAAGCTCGAATGTAATAAGTAAACAACGAAATAACACAAATTCTAACTTCCACAGTATCGAATTGCCCCCAAAAACGTCTCAAATTACTACGTTCACGAAGCGCTGGAAATTCGAGTCGTTTGACGCCAAAGTACATAAATATACCCGTATTTCCTATATTTCACGCACAATTACGCGAAAAATAGACTCAAATTTTCGACAAATTGTTCATGACCTTATTTCAAAACCTATCTTTAAGGAACAGGTTTCATTAAGAAAAAAAATCTTAATTTTTAATATTTTAGTTGTATGAAGGGTCCGAAAAAATTTTGAACGTTTGCAATTTACGAAAATCAGGGTTTTCAACTAACATGAGACCTGCACTATTCTCTTAAACGTCCTTCACACTATCCAACAACAAAGTTTAATGAAAAATGTTGGAGCCTTTTTTTAAAAATGTCCGAGGGGCTTCATGAAAAGTACCCCCAACGTTAAAATATTAGCTTCAAATTCAAGGGCCCGCAACATCAGCTAGATCGATTGGGAAATATCAATACTGAAGAAAATCGACGGAACACTGACTGTCCATTGTTCACAGACGCACGGAAAGACGTTTTGCTGTCAATCAATTTTTCG
The DNA here is from genome assembly GCA_011170035.1 of Teleogryllus occipitalis. Taxonomy (NCBI): domain Eukaryota; kingdom Metazoa; phylum Arthropoda; class Insecta; order Orthoptera; family Gryllidae; genus Teleogryllus; species Teleogryllus occipitalis. The sequence goes on along the minus strand of BLKR01000124.1, from coordinate 192,172 downwards.
GTATCAAGGACCTCCAAACACGGATTTTGGCCACAACACGTGTTAGAGGATTTTTTCTAAATTTAGCAATTGCTAAATTGGATTTATTCACTTTTTTGTGTCCAAGGTCCGGCAATGAGTTTTTCTGCGTCGCTTTTCTCGGCAGCTTTACATAACTTTCTCTTTACTGAGTAAGCGGTAGCGACAAAGTAAAATGAGGGATGATAACTTTGCAACAGAGAATATCTTCTGATATATCATTCGAAGGAAACCCAGTTATATTTGCTGATATTCAGAGGCGGGTTGGGGGGTTACAATAGTTTTGGCTCATTTCTGCTGTTTGGTCTCCTTGCGCTGCCTGTCCCTGTTTGGGGCTCTTCAGCTTGGTTGTTGTGACTGCGAATCTTCATGATGGTGTACTGCTCTTCTTCCCCGTACGTAGAGATTGGGAAGCTGGGTGCATGAGGTAGGTTATTTTGTTCAAGGTTAGATGGGTTATTTTATTAAGGTTGAAGGACGATGGACATAGAGGGAAGAAAAAAGAAAAAGAAAGAAGTAGTGAGAAGGAAATGGGGAAAAACATTGTTTTAAAAATTTTGTTATTTTATAGTGTTTTTTCTTTTCAATATTCATATTGGAGTGGTATTGGGATGGGAGGTGTTGTGGTGGGTGATGACATTGCCGGCCGTTTCGTCAGTTTTCTTGCGTCGCGGGTCGGTGTTTTGTCACTTGTTCCCGTCTCATCATTAGTGTTACGTCCGAGATCGATGTTGTGTCAGTCTTTGTCGTTTATTGACATTCGCCCAGGGCAGTGGCGTATACTGCTTTCATGCCCTGGGCTACCGCTGACCTTAGAAATAAACTTTGACATTATAACTATACATAATCATCGATTATGTAGATTGTCTAGTTTGCACCACTTTTATTGTACAATGTTCACAATTATATATATATATATATATATATATATATATATATATATATATAACGAAATATTAATTTTTTGCAATTTATCGTTATGCAAACGACGATTAAAAGGCTTCTCTAATAAACGTCGTTCAATACACTCATTGTCAAGAGACTAACTTCTCGATGTTTGCTGTGACATTTTTTAAAAATACCTTACCAAATATCTGACAATAGTTAACTTTGACACTATTAAATAGTTAATATGTTGCAATTTTAAACCGTAAAACACGCTCAATATAGTCCAATATGTATTTGTACACTCACCACCAATCGTGTGTGTTGTGCACAAATACGCACATCTAATTTACTGTCCGTTTACTGCATACTGCCTCCGAACCTCCGAACTGCTCCGAGTGTCAAGAAACCACTTGGGAAATCGGCAGCCGGAGCCCTTGGCTGGCCCATTCTTACCAGTAGGAGGGGGGGGGGGGAGTGCGTCGTGCAACGAACACACGCTGTGTGGACGCCGCTGAGTGCCAACGGTTTCTTCGATGTTGCCGCCTCTTAAGAGGACTAATGCGCCGACTAGCGAGCAATTTAATACACATCTCAACAGAACATATTATATAGAATTTTGAAAAATGAATGTCACTGAAAAAGTATGTGGCCTATAATTATTTTTAATGTATCTTGTCAGACATTTGTTCTCGTAATTTTCTCGGGCTACCGCCGGTAGCCTCGGTAGCCCTCAGTATACGCCACTGGCCCAAGGCGTCAAGTAATTGGAGGAGGAAGCTGAAGAATGTCAAGAGGATGTTTTTTACGGGAACGTCTGGGAGGGTTTGTTAGGATGTGTTGGTGAGGGATTATTAGGTTATGGAATGTTGAGTTGGTGATAAGGTTTTGGATTGTGGATTTAGCTGAGTCACTTATGCGAGTTTAGGATGTGAGGGATATGCTGAAGGGAATGTACGTCATACCTGATATTGGGCGGAGGTCGGAAAATGAAGCGGATTATGCGATTTTCTGTTTTGGTGAGTAATCAAGGTTGGTAGGGGGTGTGACTATCCAGGTGGAATGGGCAATGTAAGGATAGATCGGATGTAGAAATAATAGATAAGGATTTGGGGGGTAATGGGTTGGTTGGTTGGTTGGTTAGGATGGGTAAAGGAAATTGAAGATGCAGTGAGGTTTGGTTATGGTGTGTTGGATATGATGGGTCCAGAGGAGTTTTGGGGGGTGACACTCAGGAATTTGTCTTGGGATTGTCAGGGAATGGGGATCTGGTCTATTTTTAGTGGTGGGAGGTTGGATGGTGATTTTTTAAAGCGCAAAAGGATAGCTTGGGATTTGGTAGAGTTTATGGTGATGTTATTTTCCTTAGCCCAGAGGCGGAAGGAAATGGGAGCTTTTTAGATTTGGGCTACGAATTTTTTGACGGAAAGGTCGAGGGGAGGAAGGCAAGGTCATGAGTATAGAGGAAAGCTTTGACACCGGGGTCGATGGGTTATCGTATTTGGTAAAAAAGGATCGGGGAGAGCACGATGCCTTAGACGTCGTTTTGGAGAAGAAAATGTTTAGAGGATTTTTAGATAGATGACTGACATAGAAGGATCGGTGGCTAAGGTGACTTCTGATGAGAAAATATAGGTTGGTAGACATTGGGGCGAAGTGTCATCAGAAGTATTGGGTGGTATACAGTGTCAAAAATCTGAGTGAGGTCGTTAATGATGGTGGGTATTTCTTTGGGGATGGGTAGCAATTGAGATTGCAAGATGAAGGGATTGGAGTGCCGCAGAGCGGCCCTCGTGGAAGCCAAACTTTGAGGGGAGGATGATAAGACCAAGAGGGGGTGTAAGCCTCAAAAGGATGTTTTTTACTAGGATTTTACTAAAGATAAGGAGACTGGTGGGGTGAAGTTGGACGGGAGCCAATGGTCCTTGCCAGGTTTGGGGATCATGGAGACGCAAGCGGTCTTCCAGGCGGTGGCAAAATATGAAACTTTTAAACACGAGTTGAGGATTATGGAAAAGAGATAAATGACGTTTTTTGGTACGTGTTTGAGTTGGGAGTGAAAACTTCGAGTACGGGTGCAACGAGACAGAAAAGGCCTAGATTGCAGAACCTTATATAGTTGGGCATACGAGGACATCACAAAAGGAAGCGTCGAAGCCATTTGCAAGTTAGCCAACTGCAAACGAACGAATGCAGGAGAGTCTAATGGGCTCGAGGTCAACACGACCGCAGAACCTTCAGTTATGTTGCCAGCACTAGCTGTCACTTTGGCTCATCTTAGGAAAATTGTTCTATAATAGTGTGGGGCTTGTGAAATGGTATGGGAATATTTCCGAAGGCAAGAATACAGAGAAAATGATCTCATTAAAGTTTTCCATTTCTTTGACTTTTCGAAGTTCTGTTGTTTTAATCAGTTATTGCCGGATGGCGCGCATTCAACAATGCACCGCGCTGGTCACGGAATACCGAGCAAAAATGAAAGCTTTCAGAAATTTCTTCGCACGGTAAGCTAATATTGTTTTTGTTTTGGAAAACAAATGCGATTACAAGGGATAATGAGAACGTAAATACTATATAATTTATTCCGGGGAGTTGCTTGTACCATTACTATATGGGAAAACGTGGGTGCCTCAGGGAGAGATGACAATGTCCTTTTACAATTATACTTAACGAATGAAAACACACAACATTCAGAGAACAAATACAAACATTTAATTCCTTCATAAGCAATTCAGGATATTCCAGAAATAAAATTTACGAAATTATCATAGATCTTGAAATATTGATGAAATGGTAACAATAACAATGTGGGAAGGTCTTCATTTCTTCAAACGATTCTATACAAACTCAAAAAGGTTTCTTACGTCTAATTACAAAATAAATAAATAAAAAACTTACCATGTTTCCAACTTATGGGCTCTCTCTTTTGATATTATACTACAAAACACTCTTTCTTATTTCTTTAAAAATAATATGAGAACAAAACGTCTCCGTAAAAATAAGGACGTGTTTTCAAAACCTATCCAGATTTTGCCCCTGCGGTCTAAGCAGACCTGGTAAGCTTTGTCTACTTGCAAGGAGCCGCCGCCTTTGGAGCGCAGCTATCTCGCCTCTCACCAAAATAAACATGTCTGTGAGAATGATCTTGCAATGATGCATTCCTCAATGCAGGTGCACTCAACGATTACTGGCCTGCATGCGGGTGGTACTTCTGAAGATTTTAAACTAATATGACCTGAGCGGGAATGGGTTTTTTAGACAATTTTGCCGAAGTCAACTTACTCAGCTAACATGGCCCTGAGAAAAGAAAGGAAACGTTTCCAAAGAAAGGTGGTGATCAGCAACCTGCTCAGCTACGGGGACAGGGCGGATGTCGAGTGATGGGTGCGGAGGGATGTCGCCCGTTGGCTGTGGACAGTCTTCTTTACGTACCGACTCGCGGCTCGTTCGCCCGTCACCTAATTTTTTGACAATCTTACTCAATTAACTTATATTTAACCATTATCTTATTTATTTCTTTGTAATTTACATCTTACGTTTTTATTGCACTAGTAGAGTGCTGGCAATTACGGAGAAACTTTAATTTTCATTTTATTCATCATCGCGTCACACTCAACCATATTTCTAATTTACACTTTAACATTACTTCCTAAATGTATCGACGTGTTTGATTCCTTTGTATTTTTTATAAGACTCTTTCATTAATCTATCTAGTCTATATTGACGTTCATTACAAAGAACTATTTAACTCGAATCAAGTTTGTGACAATTATTTCAGAAATACGAAACATGTTTTTTAAGTAAGTACCGTTTTAAAATTAAAAAGTGCAATTTTTTCAACTTTTTTTATTTTTATGAAAAAAGCCAGAAAATTATATAAATGTGCTGATGTGCCAACGAGTGCAGCATGACCGTTTTGACTTCATCATCGTCATCGTGTCGTTGATAGTCTCGAAGCTTTTTAAGGTGACACTGTACGAGTGGGAGACACTGTGCGTCAGGTCAGGGCTGTAGAGAGGTTGTTCCCAGCCAAATGATGTGTGGACGGGCATTGTCATTCAGCAAAACAATCCTCTAACTAATAATAACAGAATATCGCCAACAATGTGCATTAGATAGTTTTTGCGTATTCCGCTAGGGACATTTATCGTTCCGTGCACCTTGCGAAATGGTATCGATCACAGTATTTTCCACACAGGACACATTCACATTCTGCAGAGGGGTCGTGGAATTTCTTCCTTGTTCATAATTTGTGAAGAAAGCCGTACACTGCTAGTCTGTTGATTGAGCTTCTTACTTCGTTGTTTGTCCCAGTTAAGTATCTGTTGAACATGGCGTCTGTTGAGTAGAAGTCGAGGTCGATTTCTGCCCGTTTTCTTCGCTGTGACTCGATATTTGATCTCTTGGTTGGTGAATGGCAATTGTAGTCTCATTCTTATGTCTTCTGTAAGGAAACGTTCATATGCAAGTTGGATGGTGTCATTTTTGAAATCCCCAGTGCTCTTTTTAGAAATCTACATTTCGTGTTTTCTAGAGAGATTTGCCGTAATTTTTTCCCGTATTTGCTTCAGTGTGTATGTTATTACTGGAAAAACTTTCGCGTAGAATAAAGTCATTGCTGTTTTAGGGATAGTCTAGTCAGTTGTTGTAGATCGTATATACGCCCGATTGCAGCCATCGTTCTTTCTTTTGGGTGTAATCGGATGGAGGATGCTGTTTGTATGGAGATTCCCAACTACTTAAAAGAGTTTACTAATTTGATATCCTCTCCTTTGTACTGAAGCTTGTCTCTTGCAGCGGCTTTACTTCCTTTTCTGAAGACTATTTGTACGGTTTTCATCGTATTTACTTGTTGGCTGTTGATATGACAGTATTCTTCAAGTCTGTCGATTGTATCTTGTATTTCGTCTCTGCTGCGATCTGTACAGGTATGTCGTGCACGAATGCATACATTTTGCACGACGGACTTTATATACTTGTGATGTCAGCTTTGGCGATTTTAAATAAAATTGGATTCATAGGGAATCCTTGTAGCATCCCTCCAATTGAGTATACATCGCTTTTAGTTTTGGATTACACGACGCATTGGCGTTAGTTAAGGTCTCAGTATATCTCTGAATCTGTCATCCTGATGTTAAAAAATCCACAATCAACACCCCTTGCCTATCCTCAGGCACAACGCATATGGTTTTGCGTGCTGAATTTGTTTGCTTGAACTTTACTTTTGTTGGTGATGTTGAATGTCTCCGTTCCATGGATTTCTGTTTTGATTCTAGTGTCACATACGCCACCTATGTTTCGTCGTCATTGACAATTTGGCGGAAAAATCCATCTCCCTCACGGTTCTGCTCAAGGAAAGTCTAGGAACTTCGGTTTTGTATACGTCAGTCAGCATTTTTAGTGACTAACGTAAGTGACCCAGCGTGAGCACAACTTTTGAAAATTTAAGCATTCTGACACAATTTCATAAATACACTTCAATACGAGGAAACTCATTTGAAAAATGAGAAATCTTAAAGCGTCTGTATTCTCGAACTTTCTCATCCCACTTCAACTTTTAGCATCCAGTCCTCAGTAATGAACGAATGTCGCCCACTCCGCTCTTCATCAAGAACTAATACGGTCAAATAGCAAATACGGTCATCTTTAAATAATCTAATGCATTTTATTATCATTCCATCTGACATTGTTTTTCCTCCATTCGCTTCACTAATCTACGGATGAATCTCGGCAGCTTTAACGTCTTTTGCAAGCAGAAAACGAATCACAGCACGTATTTCTCAGTCAGCGGGATTTTCAATTGTTTATATTTGTGCGTTCGTAACATGGATCGTAATGGCGGCTAAAAATAACCAACGTACACATGTACTCGGCTTGCATGCACGGAACGGCGATAGCAGCGCTAAAACCGAAATTTAAACAACAGTGCTTACTTTAAATAATACACCTCGTATTTACAAAGATAAATTTACAACTCTTTCTGGGGAGGTGGGATGTTTGTGGAATGGCACATGGATTATTCCAAAAGCAAATGCTTTGGAGAAAGGATTCGTTCAAATTTTATTTATTTATTTATTTATTTATTTATTTATTTATTTATTTATTTATTTATTTATTTATTTATTTATTTATTTATTTATTTATTTATTTATTTATTTATTTATTTATTTATTTATTTATTTATTTATTCTTTTATTTATTTATTTATTTATTTATTTATTTATTTATTTATTTATTTATTTATTTATTTATTTATTTATTTATTTATTTATTTATTTATTTTATTTATTGGATATTCTACTTCGCTTTCATTTGTTCCCGTCGAAACAATCCATGTGTCATTCAAAAGCAGTCTAATATCTACAAGCCGTATTATCATTACACCTACCTCATAACCCATATTTGAAATCAAAGATTTTGAATCTCACCTTACTTTGATTTTTAAATCGTGTATTTTTTAGAGTTTCCTTGCAATTTACGTTTCAAGTATTACAATGTTTAACCATTTACCATTTGAGAGCCAAAGATTTAAAGAAATATTTTTGCTTTCAACATAAAAAAATAATGAACGCTATCACGTTCTGCATTACATAGTTTAACACAAAAAACTATTAACTACATGGAATGCTTTTTAAAAATGTTCCTGCTAACATGTTATTAATTCACAAACCTATTGTGTTCCTTTACTTAAGAGCTGACCTTAACTTACTACTTTATCACCTAATAAATTACTTACAAACTAAAATACAAAAATGGAAAAGAGTAGGGTAAGCTTCTCTAATGTGGAATATGTTCGTAATGAGAAATACCGAATAATCTGACTTGCAATGACCTGACATCCGGTGATAACCTTTGGGAATCACTTAGAAGAGAACCCTGATCGAGCGTAGAAAATGGTTTTTGAGTTGATGCTCTGAGTGAAGTGTCAGAGCGTGATTTCTTTAGAGCGTCAACAAAAGTATTGGAGCAGTGCACAAAAGAATTATTGTTACTCGTGTTCCATAAGTATTAGAATAATTATCTATATAGTATGAGTTAGTTGTATATCTAAGGTACTATCAACAAAATATATGAAGAACATTGATGCACATTTTGACAGTGAAACAGCTTGAAAGCAATATTGCATCGATGTCCCCAATGTGGAATATGAGCGTTGTCCTAATGTGGAACATTCCGCATTGCCGCATTGGATAAAATGTAATTTGTTCTTTTGTCTCTATACATTTATTTATTTATTTATTTTATTTATTTTACGTCAAAAAACAGTTAAAAACTGCGTATGACGTGCTATGGGGAAAAGTGAATTGTGTGCACATTTTCAAAATTCTGTGATCCCTACACTAAGTCATATACTACTTAAATTTTGAATTTTGAAATTTTGAATTTTGAAAGGGAGAAAAAAAACTCCCATGTAATAAAATCTATTTTCAAGGATAAATAAGCAATAAATTTTGGATTTTGAAAGGGAGAAAAAAACCAAACAAAAAAAAACTCCCATTAAACATTAAATTGAATTTTATAACATATTGATATTAACAGTCTATACCGTGTTGTGGAGGCGTATGGTCCAAGAGCACAACTGACTGGACACATTGTCAGAAGTGTAAGATCAGGCTCATGTTCATGTGCAGGTAATGCAAAAATGAATTTACTCTGCAGGAATTGTCTGTAATATTAAACCAAACATTTATTCTTGCGTATGTAAATGTTGTTTTGGACGTTTATGCGTTTATTATTTGTTAAAAACAAAAATCATTCCCTATTCCACTTTAGGAACATGGTACGCCTAATGTGGAATACATGTAAACCTTATCTCGTGAATTTCAAATTAGATTTAAGTGAATAATATTAACCACGCGTGCTTATAAATGACTAGTTAAAGTAATTAATTACACTAGTCTTCACATGTGCGCTTATATGTGAAGTTGTAGTCGAAAATGTAAAAAGTATTCCACATTTGGGCACTTTACTCTAAAAATGAACAAATACTACAAAAGTAAACGGATAAAACACAAAAAAAGCATACTATCATCACAATATCTGTGCCCTATTGTGGGTGACGCCTGAAACCCCCCAAATGGCGGTTTAAAGCACTCGACCAATCGGTCATATGATAATCGGCCGTTTTCGTCCTTTCGTGAAACTCGAACTAGGAGCCTTTCTTCCTGTTCCCTAAGAACCTGCTCCAGGTTTCACATTGTGAAGACTGAATCAGGCTCGCAGAGATAGTTCACCGTGAAATATAAAGATGGAGTCTCACAATTATTATAAATCTTGAAAACTCGATATCGAAGTGAAGATTCGATGGATTATTTAGTATAAGTAAATTATATAGTACGAGTACAAGATAAATAGTTTTATACTACTATTACAGTTGATACGAGACCGTTCGCCTCTGTTACAGCATCCTTAGTTCGCTATGTGGGGAAAAAATATTGACATGCAACGGGACAAAAGCACAGGGTTGGGCAGAATTTAAATACTTGCACTAGAAATACGTATTTTAAATACATTTTGCATTTGAAAAATTATATTTTTGAGTTTTTTGGACATGTATTTTAGAGATGTATTTAAAGACTTCGAATAGATATATTGTGGCGTCGCGCATCGCTTCCTTGCGAGCCGTGCCGGGAAAACCGTCCTCCCCCCTGCTTAAGCCGGATGCGGGGTTGGGGGCGGTTGGCATGCGCTGTGCACGCTGACGCGCGCCGAGCTGAAGATGCGCTGAATAGGCCAGGGGGATGGGTCAGGAAACTCTCCAAATATAACTATAGAGAAAGGTTAGTGCGAGTCGTGGACTATGTCGCAAGACTCCTAGAGGAGGCTGGCCGTCGAGCCTTCCTGACGCCCGCCGGCATGGGAGCGCCGAGGGGATAAGGCGAGCCTCCGGGTACTTAAGGCTGCATCAACTGCGCCCACGCGGGATATGTAGAGGTTCGAAAGGCCGAGTGATATCTCCGGTGCTATCCTAGCACGCGGTTTTCGAGGCGAAGACCGGTTTGGCGTCAGGCCATGTTGTAACGATAGTTAAGGGACTACGTGTCCGACAGCTTCGCACCACGCGTTGCTAGCCTGCTTTAAAGCAGTGGTACTGGGCTGGGCTTAGGGACGGCCGCGGGGGTTTCGCGGCTAAGGGATTGGAAAGGTTGCCGGAGATTTTTGTTTTGTAAATTATTGTGTAAATATAGTTATATATTTCTTTTAGAAACAGTCGTCTGTGTTATTTATTTCCAGTACGTCACAACATTTACAAAAAGAAATACTTTAAATACAGATAAGATAACGATGTTAGTTTCTTTTTTATTATGATAGTTTATGGACCACATTGAAAGAAAAGTAAAAGCCCTTTAGCTGTTGATTTTTATTTCTCTTCATTTTTAAATGATTAGCCTAAATCATTAAAAGTACTGGACAATTATTCGACATTAATTTTTTTCCCTTATAGTTTACGTTCATCTGCGCGAGTTGATGACTGTTTGCCTTTGCGGATTTTATGCATTCGCTAACTGGGTTTTATTGTCTGATGATTTAAAAATTTAAAGAGTGTTATGAAATTAAGTGAAAGAAAAAAGTAAAAGTAAATTCAAAAAGTTTTTGAAGAAGCGTAAAAAAGTTTTTTACAACAAGATGAAACAGAGAAAAAGAAAAAGGAAGAAAAGTAATCATTATTGTGAATCAGAGCCAAGAGATGGTGAATCAGAGAGAAGAATTGCAGACGAGAAAGACAAACATGCACAATATCTCCTGCAGTTCATACACAAAAAATGACTTAATTGTCAAGCCGTATGTTTTTTTGATACAAAGGCAAAAAAAAAAATGGTTAAGCCGAGACTGTCAAGTTGGGTCTTGGGGATACTTAAGTGACATATCTTTGATGTAAGTAATGTGTTTTGTATATTTTGTTACTTCTTGTTGTTCTCTTGAAATTTTTCCTTCGGAACAGGAATAGCTGTCAACGTTTTATTGTCATGAACTTTTTCCTGTGATATATTACATTATCTTCGGAAAAAGTTCTTCCCCAGGCATAGGAGGGAGTTTTTGCATCCTTCGTCTGTAGCGTCATGATGAGTAAAGACGACAGGATTCTCAAATATGTACTACATTTAATTTGTACATTTGTACAAGGATAGCTTAAGATTTGTACAGAGATTTATCATCCGCGTGTCGTTTGTGGAAAACAGATGATGATTCTCTAATAACAACCTTCATATGTTGATATGCACCATGATAATCTGTTGTTACGGTCGTCAGGCGGGACCGTCTCTCATAAAGGGCGGAGAAAGTCTATGACGTTACAATGCATAGACTAAAGATGTTATTTCTTTACTCTATGGTTCATGTATATACGCCTTCTGAGAATAATATAAAGAAAATACGGAATGTCTACATTGAGAAAAAATTGTTTTTACTACATATTATACGGCATTATGCACATTTGTGTTCTTTCATTCTTACCCAGAATAAACATTTCAATAAAATGAAATTACTATGTTGTAAATGTAGCTACTTTTCTTTTGTTTTACCGCTTACTGACCCAATCTTTTCAGCCCTTCGCATAGTTATTAAGTATAAGATTGCTCGTTATTGAAAGCATATTGTCCACCATTTTCTTTCAATTTTTCAAGGGCGATAGTAATTTTTTGTATTCACATTGTTTGAACGGCATAGCTTTCGCAAAATTCAATTAGTTTCACGAGTTGACTCCACTATTTATGTAATCCATTGTTACATATATCTGTGTTACTACAAACATTTAACAAAATACTGAGAGGTGAAAGTGTGCCGTTATATGCACCTCCACACGTCTATTATTCATTATTCTTACGCTAAAACTTATTTTTGGTACATTACGTAATCCAATTAATACAGTATTCCGTAAGCATAAGTTCATCTTCAGCAGCAGGTAAAGTCACAAACTTCGGTTTGTTGTGTAATTTTGTTTCTGGTACCTTCTTCGGGTGCTTCTTCTCTTCAATTTTAGCAGATTCTGTATTCAGTTTTCATGAGTTGTTTCATTATCCTCAGAATTTCTTATATCCCTTCGTTCTTGAGCAGAAGTATCTGGTGTTCCCACATGTTTCAATGTACCCTTGCCTACAAGATCTAATAAAAGAATTTCCATCTCACCGTCTTCCACTGCTGAAGACTCAAAGCTAACAGCTTTCATGAATTTCTCATAGTCAGACGCTAATTTCAGATTAGTGTTCTCATCGCCTCTATTTTCTGAATAGGGATTATTTGTTGAACATTCCTTAAGAAGCTCAGTTGCGTAAGCACATATTACAGATTTTGGTATATTTTCTTCGTCAATTTCCTTACAAAGTTTGAGATTTTGTTCTCAGTTTCTTTGTCTTTCAGAACATGACCGTCTTTTGCAACAGTAATTGAATCTTTAGAGTTACTTTCCTTGGTACTCGAACTTCTACTACTACTATCACTAGAATTATTACTCTCACTACTTGATTTATCTTGATTATCTTGGTATCTCATCTTTCGCACTTATCCCTGCAAAATTATTTTCTTTTTCTTCCCTCTTTTCTGAATCGTTATTGACATTCTCTGGACTCTGAGAATTATGTAAGACAATAGCATCTCGTTCGTTTCGGAATTTATCCATAATGTGATGAATGCGAGTGTTGTTCCGATGACTGTCGTTACTTGAATAAGACGCAACTTTTCGAGTTCAAATATTCTCTCTCTCCCCTTTTCCTCGGCTTCTCTCTCCCTTTCTGCGGCCTGTCTCGCCCTCTCTCTCTCTCTCTTTCTCCTTTTCAGCGGCCTGTCTCGCTCTCTCATCGGTCTCTACCACCCTTTCTACGACCCCTTTTACTAATTCCAATTCATAATTCTCACTCTCTACGATTAATTTCTTAATTGTGACTACTTTTGCATTCAATGGAACAGCTTCACCTAGTGTGACCGTCCGTTTTCTTAGACTTCAAAAACGTGTCACATGCGACCTAAGAGAGCGAGGGAAAGGAGTATTTTGAACGCGCGCCAACGCGGATGAATATTAGGAACGTTAACTGAGAATTAGATCAAGAGAGACCGCCACAATAGATTGTGCGAGACCGGTAGTCAGATGAAAGAAAAAGTTCTTTCTAAGGTTAGCAGCTGAACTGGGCAGACGTATTGAAAACGGCACGCCAGGAATTGATATTGCAGCGGACTTCAGATTTGCAACTCTTAGAAAAACTCTTCAGGAAGATAAGAAGAGGTAAATATTCTATTATAAAGTGATTTAAACGTAATCTTAGAAGAAAGATAATAAGAGACATTATGAATTTATAATAGGAGAATTAGGGAGAGGAGTTTTAAATGGATGGCAGTAATTAATAGTTGCATTCATTTCTCTTTCCAGTTTATATATATATATATATATATATATATATATATATATATATATATATATAAAAGTTTGTGCTCGTATAAAAGAGGGTGATCTCTGGATCCATTTCAACTCTGAATATCCAGTTGGTCATTAATCATAATTGGAAATTAAGTAAAATTCATATGAGAGTACGCAAGAATATAAACCTTGAACGAGACGAAGAACGTGTTTCTGGTGGGCAACTGCGTTCTCAACCCGAGGCTCCGACGCTTCAAGGCCGAAACAGCTCCGAGGGAAGGGGTAGAAGAAAGCACAGCTGACATCCCGACGCGGCCGAGAAGAGAATAAAGTAAGGTCGTACTAAATGAACTGTTTTTGTAGGGATAGGAGTAATTCATTTTAATCAGGAAGCTTATTCTGAATCCGTTACGTAGAAAGAAAGGGAGGGTAACATATTTGCCATGCTTAAAAGATAAAGAAAGTAAAAGTACATTTGTTTCCGACTTCTAATACGTGAGAACAGAATCAATCTTTTCTTTTAAAAGGATTCGAAGATCTGATATTGTAATTTAGTGATTAAGAGTCAGTGTAAGAGACGAATTATAATAGTAATCATTCTCTGGATTTTAGAGAGAGAGACAGTTTCATTTTTGTGAAAGCAATGTTAAGTCAGAAGTACTAGTTTTGATTTTCAATGTGTTTTTCTTTCATTTTTGTATAAAGTAACATTTTAACGATTCTCTGAATTTCTGAAAGTGTGTGTGTGTTAAAAAATTGGGTTGTAAAGAAGAGTAAGAAATTGTGTATCGAGTTATTAGTGTGTGTGTGTGGGTTTTTCTTACAGACAGTCAAGAGTATTCTGTATTTGATTTTTCTGTGGGACATTTTATGTATCTGTCACAGCAGCAAATATTTCTAGAATATACTGAATTAAGTGAAAAGTGATTCTAACTCGAGTTGTGTGTAATTTTGCATCCAATCCAAAACGATCTTCACGACCCTGCCCCCTATTTTTTTTATTTATTGTGTCCACACTGGGACGTCTTACTGAGCTAGCTGACCATCTGGCGAATGGTGTTCGCCACCCCCCAAGACGTCTCAGGTCGGGTGCTGGCCTTACGGCTTGTAACCGGACGTGTGGGTCGCACTAGTTCCTCCGCTATGGTAATGAGCAATTCTTTTTTGATTTTACCTAGATAGGCCATCACGAAAGAAAAAAATTGCCTGACTGACAAGTAAAGAATTGCGAATACTTACGTGAATAATTGGTTGCTGTTCCTGGGTCTTCTAGCTGCTCTCCGACCCGTTCTCAGGCTGCTCACACGGTTTCTTCCGTCTGGATGCGCCTGTCCGACTCATCCTCCGGCTGTCCTCACGGTTTCCTCCCGGTCTTGACACCTGCCCGACTCGTCCTCCGGCTGCTCCCTCGGTTCAGCCTCTCCGACTTGTCCTCCGGCTGTCCTCGCGGTTTCTTCCGGTCTTGACACCTTCCCGACTCGTCCTCTGGCTGCTCCCACGGTTTACCGGTCTCGATGCGGCTGCTCCGGTCTGGACCACTAGTCACAAGTATCGGCTGCTCCACCAATTCAACGACTGGCTGTCGTTTCTGTTGTGGCTTTTGCTTTGTCACACTCTCGCCTCTAGCAGTTGATGCTTTCTCCGTGGTCGTCTGGTAGCGTCTCAAAGACATAGCCGGTTTCGGTTGATCCCGGGTTTAGGGTGGCACGGTTACTTTGGTTCCTTTTATGATTCATTATTTATCGCGATTCCTATGTTTATAGTTGCGCGGTTCACTACAACAACTGAATTATTTATGTTCAATGTTAATTGAGAAGAAGCCACCTGATAATTTGTTGGCGTGGAATTGTGTGTATTTTCGCATTTCAAGTTTTCTTCAAATAGGTTTGTGTGTCTACTGAGATGGAAGGTACGAATTTTCTTAAAAGTGAGTGTTCCCTTTAAAATAAATTCTCTTAAAAGTGAGGGAGGTATATAATACACTGTGAGCGCCGGAGCGACAGCGGAGGCGCGAACCAGGTCTCGAGAGCGAGGGCCGGAAGGCCCTCGCGAACGTAGCATGTTGGATCTGTCGGGTAGCGACGTGCGGTAGCACGTCGCGGACCACTTGGTGAAATAAAATGTGTTTGTTAAAGAATTGTGTAGGTTATAAAATAAAATTTGTAGCGTGAAAAATACGGATAATCAGTTCACTTAATGAAAGTACGTTGCTACGGAGATTTATAAGTACAGGGGGTTTTGGAGCAGGGGAGTAGCTATTCTCCCGATCTACCTTTATTTTAAATAATTATATTTATTACTGTAACATCATGAACTTAACTACACGCGACTACTACGTATAAACAAGGATTCAGTTCATGGAGTCAATTCTCTTGTAATGAACCGAATCAGTGAATCAAAGGAACCGTGCCACCCTAAACTCGGGATTTACCCCGGTTTACCCTCATGTACTTGCTATCCGTTTTATGCCGCTGTCATGTAGCTGCACTTTTCTATCCCAATACGCTGCCACCAGTTTTTGTATCCTTCGTCTGTAGCGTCGTGATGAGTAAAGACGACAGGATTCTCAAATATGTACATTTAATTTGTACATAATATTCAAGGATAGCTTAAGAATTGTACAGAACATATATCATCCGCGTGTCGTTTGCGGAAAACAGATGATTCTCTAATAACAACCTTCATAGAACTCCAGGCCGTGTATTAGGCCGCACTAAATTCGCAATATGGCAACTTGAAAGATTTCCTGTCGGAATAACCAACTTATGAAACTGTAACTCTGATAAAGTCTCTCGCTTTTGTTTTGTTTGTTGTCATCCACAATCCTCGCGCGGTCTCGAGTCTTGTCCACTATTCAATAATACATGTTTCGTTTTTCGGTAGAATTAAAAAAAGATGTTCATCTATTAACGAATATTAACTCTATGAATAATTATTAAGTTAATTAAGAATTATCATTATCAACTATTGCGAACTTAAGAAGTGTTAAAAAGTGTCAAGTGCAAATGAAAAATACAACCTCAAAAGTTATCTGCGTTCATACTTCTATGTTATTAATGCTTTTGAGATGTGTGTCAACAGTTTCTTCACGTTATGAACTGGTAGTAATGAGTTTTTATTGAACGCAAATAAATACCACAATTATTGAAGTTAATTAACGTGATATACATGGTAGTTTTTAAGTGATCTAATGAATTGTTCCTAACAGTCCAGTTATGTCAATATCAATGCAAATGCATCCATTTAATTTATCTGTTCAATTATTCATTAGCTTTTAAAAGTAAGTTCAAAAAAAATATAATGAAAATCATCATTGGTGTAACAATAACTTATCCATTGTTACCAGACAGTCTTTCTCTTTACCCATTTTTTCATAATTTCAATGGCGTGTGATTCATAAGATTGAGATAAACGGTAATAAATATGACTTTTTGATTTTTTTAAAGATGTTTATTTAAACAGGAATGTACACAATCAATATAAATGGCACATTAAATATATAGTTGCACAATAATATTGAATCTACTCTCTTATTGTGACTACATTACTATAAGCTTCTCCCTGAACATGCAGTTATTACACAGTAAACCCTCTTATTGCTTGTTAAATAATTCAAATCAAAAGTATATTATACTTCAGTTTCCATTACAAATTCATGCCAAATAATTCCCAATAGGCAGCCAAGCAGTACAAGATTAATATATTGTTTATTTATTGCCAGTTAAATACACATTCTTGCTGTGAAAAAATTCAAGGTAAAACAACGGTTATTTACAGCATTAAAATTAGAATATTGTGATAAGGAAATTCAAAATGCATGTGGGATTTAGAGAGAGATGCGGTGCTACTTGCCCAAAACCAGTATTACAAGTGTAATGATTTGTGAAACTAGCCCGCAAGAATGCATGGAACACGGAACTTTTATGTAAGCAAAGAGAAACTAAGAATGAAATAAACAATAGACAACAGCGCCGCGTAATAATAATTATTAGGAAAGTTATAGAAAACATAAAGGGGGGAAATAGGCGTTATGAACAGTGAATAGAACCCAAATTTAGGAAAAATTTAAAACAAGAATCACATTATTCGAGCCACGGGTTCCGTAAATATCATAAATTGTGTAAATTACATGTATAACACGGCGAAGATTGAGAATATGGCACCCATTGTTGTACTTCTGGAAGTATACAACAAGACGGGTTTTATTGAATATCCAGTGAATGCCTGGGTGGATTTTGGCCAAACTTTTGGAAATTATAGAGAAAAATATTTAGATCAGGGAAAAATTAGTCACGAATTTATTTGGGGCTCAGAATAAATTATTATTCAGTTTCATAGCATAGAGGATTACGAAAGAATTGAAAGAGCGACCAAAGATATAAATGACGTCATCACGAGCTGAGAAGACGAAAAATAAAGGTTTTTGGAAAAAGGAAAACAGGAAAAGGGAATTCGGTAAAGTGACAAGTACAAAATAAAAGTTTGTAAAATTATGACGCAGATAGTAAGACGCAAGACGCCCGAAAACAGTGAAAATGTAAACGTTTTCGAACATTTCTTATGGTGATGAGTATGTGTTTGAAAGAAGACAGTCACTTGGATTTTGTGGACCAACAATGTAAAATGTGTCACAGAGAATCAGATCGAGAATGATGATGATCGCACGCGTTTGATGCTATGTTAAATTTTTGGAGAAATTTCGCGGAAGTGTTGTGCAAAAGTTCTTAATTTATATTCGGTTATGTAAAATCAGTTGTTTAGATGAAGTGGAACTAAAAATTTAATTCAATTTGTTTAGAAATTCACGGGAAAATCCGCATGGACATTATTCACGCAAGTTAGGCGCAGGGAACATGAGCGTCGTAAAATTTAAATACGTCGCGAGAAATCGAAAGAACGTTTAGGGAAGACGCGATTAGTTGCAAGGAACAATAATTGTGAATACATTTGGTAATTTTAAATGGACGAGTGCATCTGGGATCTGATGGTTGCTGATCGGGGACTGCGTGCATGGAAAATGCACATTACAACCAGCAACGACGGGCGCTGACAGGAAGTGACATCGCTGCGAAAAGGGAAGTAGCACGAATTGTGCAATTACTGTATTTTTTGTTTGTTCACGCGCAAGTCCGAAAAAAAAAGGAAAAATTCTGTCGAAGACCAAGTCCTGATACTAGGTTAAGGATAGGATTATCAAAAGGTCACAACAGAATTCGCATTCTGGTGTGTGTATGAGATTTTGTATTATATTTTCAGTGTGCATGTTTGTATTCTTTTTCCTATGTTGTTGATATATTTTGAGTTGTCATGTTTCGCAAGTTGGAGGGGCATATTGTATTTATGTTTGGGATATAAGAAAAGGAAATCAGACATTAAATGTATAAGCATCCCACATGGCTCATAATTGCCTTGGATCCATGTGTTATTATTTGGTAGTTGTATAAAATTTGACCCAGGCACGAACGAAACGGACCCTTACCTCAAGTCCGTATGGAATGAGCGCGCGGACCACGACCAGGTAGGATATAAATAGTGATTCGAGCTAGCAGAGGTACGGGCAACCGATAAGCAAAGGTATTGTGGCACCCAATTGTAAGTTAGAGCTAGGGCAGGGCAAAGATAGTTCACGTGACGAGTAAACAGAAAAAGACATGAATAGTTGGGTTATTGTGCTCGCCGTGTGAGAGCATGATTTACGAGGATGGTGAGTAAGTAGGAGAAATAGAGAAGTTGTTACATTAGGCGCCCGATGTGAGGGCGTAAATATAAATAAACTGAAATAGAATAGGCGGCAGGAAGAGAGCGAGAGAACGTAGGACCGGTTGCATTGGGCGCCCAACGTGTGGGCGTAATAATTATAAATAGAACATGCAGAGAGTGCGAGGACGAACACGCGGTTGCACAAGTAATATCACAAATGCTACTAATCAAATAAGCTTACAAACAAGCTACAAAAAACTGAAACAATGTTGACAAGACTATTTACATATACATTTAGATATACAAGTACATGTGTGAAAACTAAGAATTATAATAATTAGAGAGATGATTTTTATGTCCTAAAAATCTTCAAATATGCATCTATGACCTAAAAATTCTGAAATATGCAATTAAAATTAACAATATTTCATTTCATGTGATACTTGGAATGAAAAGATGTATTTTTGTGCAAACATGATATAACCTAGCTCACTTCTCAGGAGAAATAATTGAAGTAATTATGCACCTTCATTAAGAACATTGTTTGTCTTGTTTTGTTTTTTTCTGTTTGGTATAAAAAATATATCAAGAAATATACAACATTTGCACAAGTATTTTATTGTCTATAGAAAAGAAAAAACACAGTGTGACAAGCTTTTTCTAATTAATAACTGCTCCCAAATAAATATATTCTATGACGACAAGGAATGTTTTAGAGATAAGTCTCTCTTTTAACAAAATAAATATAGGAGCATAAAAATATGCTCATATTATTATATGAATATGCACCAACAGGAAAAATTTGCCAAATTGCACTAACATATTAATCTACATAGCATCCAATTCTAACCACATGTCAAGTAATTTCATTTAGCTATGCCCTGAAGCAACAGACAAAAATATGCAAAATCATAGATATGCACTCCCTAATAATAATAATAATAATAATAATAATAATAATAATAATAATAATAATAATAATAATAATAATATTTTTTTGCCTGGGGATGGTGTGAAAAATCTCTACCAGACACCTAGAGAGCTGTGTGGCCGTTTCCCTAGGTAGTGTGAGGCTCGCACCCACTAAAAAACACAAACCCCGTTTCTTCTTGGCCTTGTCCACTCCGGTATCGCTTCTTCAGCATTTCATCAGAGTGGGGCCGTGTTCTTGGCCTATAGGCTTCTCTTCTGTCTTTTGTAGTTTGTCAAGCGTATTTTGTCTTGTGTCGTCGGTTTTGTTTGATGGGTCTAGTTTGTTCTACGGTTAGTCGTGTTTTGTACTGTTTTCTCGTCGTCTTTCTGTCTCAAGATTCGTGTCACGTAGTCTGCGATCGTGATCCAATTTTCGCGGCTGTTTAACATCTTGTCCACCACGTTGTCTGGATTGATGTCTCCTAGCTTTGTTTGTACCTCGTGCTTTAGTACGTGCCATCTCTCGCATTCGAAGAATGTGTGCTGGGCATCGTCCTTAGCGTGGCCGCAGTACGTGCAGTCTGGTCTGTCCACTTTAGCCATCCGGTGTAGGTAGGCTCGGAAATGTCCATGTCCCGTGAGAAATTGGGTGAGATGGAAATCTGTTTCGCCGTGTTTGCGTGTTGTCCAGGGCTCAACTTTGGGGATGAGTCTGGCTGTCCACCTGCCTTTGTCTTCGTTCTCCCATCTTCTCTGCCACTGTCGAAGAGTGCGTTTCCTTGCCTTTCTTCGGGCGTCTGTCGGGTTTGCCAGAGGTTTCTTGTCGTATAGCTCCTTTCGTTCTTGTGCCAGTAGATCGATTGGGATTACTCCCGCGACCACAAAACTAGCGGCATCCGAAACTGTCCTATACGCACTTGTTATTCTCAGGGCTCCTCTTCTCTGCACGGATGTCAGTTGTTTGGAGTACCTTTCGTGCCTCAGCGCGTTGGCCCAGATCTCTGCGCCGTATAGCATGATGGATTGTGCTATGGAGAGCAGGGTTCGGCGCTTATTGGGCTTTGGGCCCTTTGTGTTGGCCATAAGTCTCTCCAGGGCTGTTACAATCTTTGCGGCCTTTTGTGATGCGTTTTTTATGTGTTCCCAGTAGGTGAGTTTGCGGTCCAGTGTCAGCCCGAGGTATTTAACACTTTTTGCCGCTTGGATACAGTGCCCTTGTATTTCCATACTCACCACAGGGTCCAGACGACGTTTTGTCAAAAGGGTTATCTCCGTTTTGTTTATGGCCAGTTCTAGTTTGTGGTCTGTCATCCATGTCTGTATTCGTCTCATCGTCTGGTTCAGTTTTATTTGTAGGCCCTCTAGCGTGCGTGCGGTGATGATTGCTGCAAGGTCGTCCGCGTATCCTACAAGGAAGATGCCATCGGGCATTGTCAGCTTGAGGATGGCGTCAGAGTTAGCATTCCAGAGGTCTGGTCCTAGGATGGATCCTTGCGCCGCTCCTGCCGTCAGTCGCTTACTTTTCTGTCCGTCCTCGGTGTCGTAGATTAGAAGTCTGTCTGTCAGGTAGCTGCTCAGGATGCGCAGTAGGTACGTCGGTACATCAAAGTTTCCCAGAGCCTCCATGATATCGTCCCAGCGCACAGAGTTGAATGCATTGCGCACATCCAGAGTGACGACCATGCACAGCGGTCTGGACCAGTGGTTGCCCTCTTCCGTTTTGGCTGCTGCGTCTGTTATTTTCCTTATGGCGTCCAAGGTTGATTTTCCTTTTGAGAAGCCATACTGCGTGTCTGATAGGCCTCCTGCCTTGTCGATTGCAGACTGGATGCGGGGTTTCAGGAGCTTCTCGAGGAGTTTGCCCGTTGTGTCGAGCATGCACAGTGGTCTGTAGGATGTAGGAGAGTGTTCCTGTCCTTTGCCCTTGCTGATTAGTACAAGCCTTGCCTTCTTCCATCTTGAACAGAACTTGCCCTCCCTTAGGCACGCATTGTACAAATTCAGCAAGAGGTGTGGGTGGGAGTTTGCCAGGATCTTCAGCGCCTCAGCTGGTATTCCGTCTGGCCCGGGAGCCTTTCTGTTTTGTAGGGAGCTTGCCGCTGTTTGGAGTTCTTCCTTCGAGAAGAGGGGGATATCGCTCTTGTTTATTCGGAACTCTCTGTTTATTTTTGCCGGGTGCGTTGGGAATAGTGCGTTCACTATGTTGTCCATGGTGGCTGTGTCCATGGTCTCCGGCGAAGGGCCAGCACCTAGTTTCTTGGTGACTAGTTTGTATCCTAGTCCCCAAGGGTCTTTATCCACGTCCTGCAGTAGCTCCTCCCATTTTGCGGCTTTGCTTTCAGCGATGGCTTTTCTTAGTTTTTTCTTCGCCTGCTTGTATGCCCCGGTCTTTTCGTTTGCCTTGGCGTTCTTCTTGGCGCGCTGGACTTGGCGTTTGAGACGAAGGCATTCCCTCCTCAGATCTGCTATCTCCTCATTCCACCAATACACGGGCCTTCGGTTGGGGAGATTTGCTTTGCGTGGCATCGAGGCGTTACACGCTTGTATGATCACCTCGATCGTTCTGTCCACTAGCTTGTCCAAGTTGCTGTCGTCCGTTTGGTTGGCCACTTCTTCGAGTGCGTCTTTTGTCTTGTCGATTTCCGTTTTAAATGTTGCCTCGTCCATTTTGTCGGTGTTCCAAATTTTGCATGTCGTGCGGTATTTCCGGGTGCTGCTTGCCGCGAGCGAGAACGTTATGTATTGATGGTCACTTCCGGTGTAGTCGTCGATGACTCTCCAATCTTTGATTTTGGCGGACAGTTTTTCTGTCGCCAGTGAGATGTCTGGGATGGTCCCTGCGCAGCCTGGTCTCGTAAATGTCGCTTTGTTGCCCGTGTTCAGAATGATTAGGTTCCGTCGCGCTGCCATTTCGAGGATGAGTCTCCCTCTGGTGTTTGTGTAGGGCATTCCCCACTCAAGGGCCTTGCCGTTGAAATCTCCGGCGACTAGGACTTCGCCTTGCATGGACAGTAAGGTATCTTCAAGGTGGTGAAGGTTCTTTTCGAAGTCTTTGATCCGCTGGTTTGGGGTGAAGTAGCAGCTGACGAAAGTGATACCTCTGCATCTTATCCAAGCGTAGCCTGCTCCGGCTCCCTGCCCTTCCACGATCGTGCTGCGGGGTTCAGGTCTCCAAATTGCTGCGGTGCCCAGAGTGTCGGTTGTCCATTGTCGCTTGTCCATGTTGTTGTACTGTTCACTGATCAGCACGATGTCGACCTTTTTCTCGAAGGCAATTTGCCGGAGGAGGTCATTTGCCGCCTTGCTTCGGTTTAAATTCGCCTGTAGAACCCGCACCATTTATTCCTCGAATCACCCTTTGTCTTCTTTAAGGCGTCCCTGAATGCTGCGCAGGCTCCGGAACCTGTGCGATGCGAGTGGCTTGGGTTTGCCTGGCTTGCGCACAGTATGCATTTCGCTGCAGCATTGCAGTCTGCTGCTTTGTGACCTTTTTCGCCACATCTATAGCAGATGCCTTCTCTGTTGGGCCCCGTGCATTCTCGGGCGAAATGGCCATATCCCAGGCATCGATAGCAGCGAGTAACCGTCAGCCGTTGTTGTATGCTGCAGATGATCCATCCCACTTTGATCTTTCCAGCCTTTAGGAGAGTTTTGGCATCGCTCTCATCAAGTTCCACAACAGCATACTTCTGCTGTTTGGTATTAGCCTTCGAAAGGGAGACAAGAGCTTCCCTTTTCAGCTGCGGGATCGCCTGTCTTACTGCGTTCTCCACCTCTTCTTTTGTTGTATGTCTAGGTCCCGAATTTCGAGGGTGATTCTCGGCACGCCGCTCCTCACCGATCCAGTTTCTCCGAGTGCGGCCGTCAGCGCTTCTCTAAAATCTTTCCCGTTTTGAGCATCTTTGCCCAATTCGATGACAACATCGCCCGATCGGGTTTTTCGGATTGCCCGAATCTCGGTTTGCGTGTCCTCCGGGTTAACTTTCTCTTTCAGCTGTGAGACCACTTCGGCGTATTGCACTCCCTCAGCCGGTTTGACAATTACCACTTCAGGGTGGTTCTTGCCTCCCTTTCTCCTGGTTTGGTCGCGGTTTTTTGTCTTATTTTCGGGCACCATCTTTCCGTTGTTACCCTGAGAGGGCCCTTTCGTCTTCTTCTTTTTCTTCTGGATCAGAATCCAGTCTCCCTTCTCTTGTCCCTCTCTCTTGTTCCTGAGGAACATCGTCTGCGGCTTCATTAGCGGTCATCTGGGGAATAATAATAATAATAATAATAATAATAATAATAATAATAATAATAATAATAATAATAATAATAATAATAATAATAATAATTACTGCCTTTGGTGTGTTGGAGTTTGTATTTCTATAGTAATTCCTCAGGAAGCACTCTTTTTTAAAAATTATAATTTCATTCTCCCTCACATGGGCATACCCGTCTCCCTTTCCCTAAGTAAATCCCATGTTCTTCACTATTCGCTTTAGGGAGGTCTGAGAGCCTTAAAAATTTAACGTTTCATCTCCCACAATCTCTATGTACAGGTTTCTTATAGAAATACCACAACCTACATAAAATATAATCCTTGGTACTTGTTAAATAATACATAAAACAACACAAAATGATCATTGTTTATATTAATAAAACTATACTAACAAACTAATTAAAAAGTCTAATTGATTACCTGAACTCGAACTACAATAAATTTTATTGGCAATTGCATCCTCAGTGAAATTGTCAATATCTGTGACGACGGGATATTTTACGGGTCTTTTTGGGTGTGGTCAGAGCTTCTTGTTTTTTATATTTTTTGATAATACTATCAACTGACTTTACACCCACCTGTAAACACACAGCATCTTGAAAAAAAGAAAATTAGATTTATTATAATTAAAACATGAGTAATGGTAAAGACAATTAACAACTATACTCATCCCAATTTTAATTAAGAAAATTACACTTGTAACTTTTAAAAGATAAGATGTAGAAAAGAAAAAAGAAAAATCAACCTTACCTGTAATAATTTTGCCACTCGCATTATTAAACAAGAGTGGGTAACATGGACCTTTTCTTCCACTGCCTCCTTCCACAGTCCACAAAATAAATTGATAATTCCCTTTTGAAGAGAACTTTGAATACGTGTTATCTTCAAAGGTTCAATATTAAGTATAGACCCAGATGTTGTTGGGCTATTCATTATTTTATGTTTTATTATATTATATTTATTATATTATTATCCTGATGTAATAATAGGAACTGAATCTTGGCTAACGGAAGAAATAGCTAACTCTGAAGTTTTTCGTCCGAATTACAGATCATTTAGGAGAGATAGAAATACTAGAGGTGGGGGAATATTTATTTGTGTTAAGGATGTAATAGATATAAGGAGAAATTGGGTCAGTAAAGAATTTGAGATAATGGGGATAGAAATAAGTGATTCAGGGAATGTATTAGAAATTATTGCTTGCTATAGGCCACCGAATGAAAATTACGCGATTTTGGAAGCCATTTCTGAGAAAATAGAAAACACCAATAGTCATCCTATAGTTATTGCTGGAGACTTGAATACTCCAGATGCAAATTGGAAAGGCGCCGTGAGCGAAGCGAAAGTACAACAGTTAGTGAACAGACTCGTCTGGGAAGGGGGATTAGCGCAGGTAGTAGATAGACCCACGCGGCAGGAAGCGCTTCTAGATGTTTTCTTAATTAGGCCTCGAGAGCTTTTCTTATCTTGCGACGTCGTTGATGGCATAAGCGACCACAAAGCGGTGTTAGTAGACTTAGACATGAGTATTTTACAGTAAATAATTTCTAAGGGAACCAAAATATGGCAGTTCAAGAAGGCTAATACAGAGGGGCTTCAACACTACCTTAGAGAACAGTACGATTGTTTTCTGAGAATGGAGGGCGGCATGGAGGAAATTTGGAACGCGTTTAAGAGCATTCTAGATAAAACATTGCAAACGTTCGTGCCGTACAAATACTTAAATAGTAATTCAGACCCCGAATATTACAATGCGAAAATTCGACGTCTGAAGAGGAAAACTCGAAAGGCTTTCAATAACAGAAATCGTAGTGAAAATCATAAGATACATTATCGTAATTGTTCGAAAGAATTAAAGCAGGAAAAGAAAATTGCGCAGGAGACTTTTCTAAAGCACATTCTCGACAGGGAGGGAAATAATTGGTCGGGGTTTTACAAATACGTTCGCAGAAGAAGAGGAAATAAAGAATAAATTCCTATCGTTAAAGATACTAAAAATAGGTTACTTACAGATGATCGGGAAGAAGCAAACGCTTTCAATGTCTACTTCAGTTCCGTGTTTAAAACAAAATCTCAACTCACTCAGATATCGAGGGAAGCTGTGCCAAATCAGTTTAAAATAGAGGTAAACACATTACGAAAACGAATTAAATCTATGAAAAATGGAAAGTCGCGGGGTCCAGATGCTATTTCAACTGACATAATTAAACTCGGTGGAGAGGCAATATTACCGTATCTAACAAGATTATTTCAGGTTTCGATCAACAATTCAAGCGTGCCCGATGATTGGAAGCTAGCTACCGTTGTTCCGATTTTCAAGAGTGGTGATAGAACTGTATTAGCCAATTATAGACCAGTAAGTCTCACGTCAGTTGTATGTAAGCTAATGAAGCACTTGATAACTAGCTATATTAGACAAGTATGGGAAAGAAAAGAATGGCTTTTTCAGGGACAGCATGGTTTTAGGAACGGTTTCTCTTGCGAGAGTCAGATAGTGTCATTGTTTCAGGATATAGCTGATGAAGTTGATAATAATGGGAGGGTGGACGCCGTAATAATAGATTTCGCGAAGGCATTTGATGTTGTTCCACACGATAAATTGGTTCATAAATTAATGCAATCGGGTATTGACCCCAGAGTTGTGGCGTGGATTGACGAGCTTCTTCGAGATAGGAAACAGAAAGTCCGAGTTGGACAACAATTTTCGACTCAAGCAAAAGTAACTTCAGGGATCCCTCAAGGAAGCGTTATTGGACCTCTCCTGTTTCTCGCATTTGTGAATGACCTGCCAGACAATTTATATTCAAAGGTACAGCTATTTGCAGATGACTGTATAATATATCGAGTTATTCAATCAAATGTAGACGAGGACATTTTGCAGGGTGATCTAGACAGATTACATTTTTGGGCGAAAAAAAATGACATGACAATAAATAATTCGAAAAGCAAAATCATCACGTTTAGTAGGGGCCGCAAATACAATGAAACTCAATACCGTTTAGGCAACGAAAGCATTCCAAGAGTCGTGTCTTGTAAGTAGCTGGGGATAATTTTTGATAGCAAATTGAGTTGGGAAAATCAGGTAAACTGTGTCGTAGGGAAAGCCTGGAGGTCCTTGCATTTTACTATGCGAATACTAAAAAAGAGTACTGCAAAAGCGAGAGAATTAGATTATTTATCTCTATTTCGTCCATTAATGGAATACGGGGCTGTTTGTTGGGACCCTTATAGAAATTCCCATAAGGAATATTTGAATAGAGTACAGAGAAGAGCGTATACACTTGCTTTCCGAGGGAATAGGAAGAATGTTGAATGGGAGTCTCTAGAAATTAGGAGAGTTAAGGCAAGACTCTGTGCCCTGTACAAAGCGTATGCCGGTTATCCAGCTTGGAAAGATATCCTATCGGATAGGATAGTACGAAGGTCTATCCGATTGGATATACCTACTTGCAGAACAATAAATATCTATCTATCTATCTATCTATTTTCCAGTTATAATTAAAATGAATTCAGAAATAATAATAATAATAATAATAATAATAATAATAATAATAATAATAATAATAATAATAAATATAATATAATTAATTTAAAACACGAAATACTAAGGGGACACTTAACAACAACAAATAATGAACTACTATAACTATTTCAATTAACTTTATTATTATTACTACTAAAGAAAACAATTGGAAAATAATAAATAAAACTCAAAAACGCCTAGTACTACTAAATAAATAAATTGAACGATAAAACGCAAAGAACGAAGAGCACCAAAACGAAAAATGCAAATCTTTAGCAACACTCGTAAACTAACACAACTTCACTTGAATGGCCTTGAATGTTGGCGGAATCTACGGAAGTAGTCATTGTTTCATTGCAAACTTAAATTTAAAAAAATGTCCCTACCGCTTGAAGGTAATATATACAGGGTATTTGTGTGACGGTTGGCAACAACTTTTGCCAACATAAAACGAAACGAAACTACCCTAAATCGAGTATAAATGTATGTTCTCATCCGACAGTGACATTTTTCAAAAGTTGTCCCGTTAGTTCGGCTTTTTAGCTGGCCAGCAGCTTATGTTGAAATGCACCATGGTAATCTATTGTCATGGTCAGGGCCATCTTTAGGCACAGGCAGACGAGGCACGTGCCTCAGGGCCCCCATGATCAAAGGAACCCCACAGATAAAAAATATATAACAAAACTGAAAAATTGTAATATTTACTACATATATATTGATTAACTTAAATATATTAAGTGGAACCAATATAGATTGCATCTGAATTAATTTATGTTCACGATTAAAGTAATATTATATATTTCTAACATCAATGGTACAAATGTCGAGAGATTAATAAAATATGTCACTTATAATTTGATCAGTTCAGTTTTCGAAGTCTGCCGCCAAGTCAAACAGCTGTCTACAAAGAATCGTTCTTTCGAACAATGCACATGTTTAATAACAATGCGCGCTCTTTCATAGAAATTTACCAGACTTATCAAACGACCTTCGTATTGCTTGGCAGCAATCGGCAAATATTGAAAATGAATTTAGTTTGCAGTCAGAAATCGAATGAAGAGCAAGTGCAATACAGTGTTAAGTGTTATAAGTATAATATAAAATACATCTTTACATAATTAACATCTGAAAGGTTTATCATATCATTTGAACCCACGACGGAACACACTAAAAAATGTAAGTTTAAGATACATTTAATTACATTTTAATGTATAATTTTGTAAACCACAATGTTTATTTATTTTAATAGAATTATATTTTTTATAACTAATAAATAACAATACTATAACACTATAATTAATGAATTTAAAAATAGAGCAACAAACAAATAAAAATTGATTAAAGGATATTAAAAAGTGTATAATTTTATTATATTATAATTTGTATAATAAAGTTTAATGGTTGAAAATTAAGAGTATTTAAGAATTATATATTAATGAATCAATCATTTAGACAAAAATATTATTTTAAATACAAATATGATAACATATAACAAGTGTAAATGAATAAAAAAATCAATATGATTAAGAAATATCAACCCAATTTTTTACATGCAAAGTGACATAAAAAATTGAAAGCACCGAAAATGTTTGCTTTTGTGAACTGTGAATTTGACGCACGCAGAAAGTATCTGTAAATAAACTAATTTGTATAACAGTATATTGTATTTTCTTCTAGAGTTCATTGGTATTTCATTTTACTGGTATCATGTCGAAACGCACATATCCAAGCGGTGTATCTAAGAGAAAAAAAGCGATTGAGGAGAACGAAAGGATTAAAAAATTACCCAAACTGACATATTTCTTTACAAAATCAGTAAATCCATGTATATCTTCAAATGACACCAAAAATTATTTTGGACACACCAAATGAAATTAATCGATCAGAAAACCACACAATGGAGCCAGAATCAGGTACCACCGAAGGTAGTTCTCATCTGGAAGATGTTTCATTGCATGAGAAATGTTTCTCATCTGAAAATATAGGTGATGCTCTGACTTCTTCAAAAGTATCCAGGTGCACATCAAACGATTCCGGCGAATGGAATAAGATAAGTGAAGAAGATCGATGTTTTTGGATTCAGAAAGGACCTATGTTTTTTCAAAATAAAGATTGTGATTTTTCAAAAACAGCGAGAAAGTACGAAGATGGAAATGGGAAAATTGTAATTAGACATCTTACAAAATCTGTGTTTACACGTAAATTGCAAAACAGTGAAACTGTCTGAAGATCATGGCTTCTATTTTCGCCATCTAAAAATGCGTTATACTGTTTTGCATGCCGTCTTTTTGCATCTTCCGATTCGGCGTTTAATTCTCCGGACGGGTTTCACGGCTGGAAAAATTTGAACCGTGCAATTACTGAACATGAAAACAGTTTGCGGCATAGATATGCAACTATGGATTACATCGTTCGAAGTAAGAAAGTGGGTACTGTAAATGAATCAATACTTGTCCAATTCAATGAAGAAGTCAGTTATTGGAAAAGTGTTTTGAATAGAATTCGTGGTGATAATGAAATAATTGGTTCTCAGCAGAATGGAAATTATTTGGGTTGTTTAGAACTAATTAGCAAATTTGATCCATTTCTTAAAGAGCATTTGAACAAATATGGTAATCCAGGAAAAGGATTCGTGTCGTATTTATCAGCGAACATTTGCAATGAGTTTATTGAGATTATGGGTAAACAAGTAAAACTAAAAATACTTTCTGAGTTGAAACAGGCCAAGTATTATTCAATTAGTATTGATTCTACTCCAGATTGTAGCCATGTTGATCAGTTAACATTTACGATTCGATATGTAAAAGATAACACACCGATTGAACGGTTTTTAGAGTTCATACCTATTCAAGAACATGGTTCCAAAAATTTAACAAATACGGTTTTAGCTTTTCTCGAAAATAATCAGATATCAATTAATGATTGCCGCGGTCAAACTTACGACAATGCCGCGAATATGTCAGGTGCGTACTCAGGACTACAAGCAAGATTGCGTCAATTATGTGAATACGCTATTTTCATTCCTTGTGCTGGACATTCGCTGAATTTAGTCGGGGCTAAAGCTGCTGGTTCCGTGATGACAGCAACGAGTTATTTCCAACTTGTACAAAAATTGTACAACTTCATTTCGGGTTCAACACATCGTTGGGATATATTAAAAAAATTCTTGGGAAAATATCAAGTAGTAAAAAGTTTATCTGATACTAGGTGGTCTGCTAGGTACGATGCAGTCTCAGCTTTAAAATGTGGTTATTCTCAGATTATATTAGCTTTGGAATTTATTGAAAATAATAAAGAAAACCCAGCAGAAACGCGAAATGAAGCCTACAGTATAGCTAAGAAAATGAAAAAGTTAGAGAATATTATTTTAACCGAAGTCTGGAGTGCTGTACTTTTAAAAGTCAATGAAACGAACAAAACGTTGCAAAAAGAAAATCTTTCATTGGATGTTGCTTCAAAGCTGATGCCATCATTGATCAATTGTTTGCAGGTCATGAGAAATGAATTTGATAACTTTGAAACAATCGCCAAAGAAAAGTTTCTCGATTCAGAATATCAAAATTCGCGTGTAACAAACAGAAGTTCTCGTGTAACTTATTTTGACTCAGAAACGGACGAAGTCATCTTTTCTGCCAAAGAAAAATTTAAATTACAAACTTATATTCCTATTATCGACACATTAATAAGTGAATTGGATAGAAGAGCTGAATCATACAGTATTATAAGTAAACGATTTCAATTTTTATCAGAATTAAAACTTATTGATGAGAAAGAATTGTCTAATAAATGTAAACAATTTGTTGAGTTTTATAACACAGATGTCAATGAACAAGTGCTCATATCGGAGTGTTTTCAATTTCAACATTATCTTCGCATTGAAAATCCAACAAACAGCACCGTATCTT
Organism: Teleogryllus occipitalis; assembly: GCA_011170035.1. NCBI lineage: Eukaryota > Metazoa > Arthropoda > Insecta > Orthoptera > Gryllidae > Teleogryllus > Teleogryllus occipitalis. The sequence continues at coordinate 160,619 of BLKR01000124.1, read as the reverse complement.
TGGCAGAAATGTATAAATTGTTAAAAAAAGATAATCTTGAAGAGAGCCATTTCCTAACATTGAAATAGCGTTAAGAATTTTCTTAACGTTAATGGTCACTAATTGTACGGGTGAACGCTCATTTTCAAAGCTAGTATATAAAAAATGAATTAAGAAGTAATATGATTCAAGAATGACTTTCTTCGTTAGCTTTATTAAACATTGAGTACGATATTTTGAACGAATTGATCTTCGACGATGTAATTGACGACTTCGTGCGTGTGAAACTACGTAAAGTACCATTGACAAATGCTTAGTTTGTTTTTTACTTAGATCTTATTATGTAAATATTGCTTGTGTTGTTTTTTAATCATATTTTATTATGTTACTATTGTTAGACTTATTAGTAAAATATTACTATAGAAAATACAGAGATTAAATATACTATTTAATTCCGTTTATCTAGCTTTTTTACAAATCCTTCCTTACCTTAAAAAGAGGAATCAAAATGCTTATTAACTGTGTAATGTTCAATTTTTAATAACTTATGATCGCCAGAACGTAATTTGTTGAACTAAGAATTAGGGGCCCCGGAATCTCTGAGTGCCTCGGGTACTTTCAAACCCAAAGACGGCCCTGGTCATGGTCGTCAGGCGGGACCGTCTCTCATAAAGGGCTGAGAGAGTCTACGACGTTACAGCATGAACACTCCTAAAGTGCTTCCTCCTGTCCCGTAGAATGTACAGGTCAATGTTCTGAAAGTCCAGTTAAAAGGTGAAACTCTCCATTGTCCGTCTTTCGCAGCAAAGGGTGAAAGGACGACCGGGGGTGTGGGGATCAGCGTTGCCACGCTAAAGGACACGGCTCTCTATGATAAACACTTTTGTCTTGCGGCGTCTTGCTTCTTTCCAGAAGGAAGAATGCTGAAGTGTCTGAATGCATTGTAGTTTATTAACATCCCGACACGAGCGACCAATACTTCACCATTACTGTTTTGTTAAGTTTACTTTATAATAAAAAACAATGAGGGAGTAAAACTGCGTAATCAATCACGATAAATCCCCTGGAGTCACATAGTATCAGCGCCCCTTGGGAACTGATGGAACGCACGTGTCACCCGAGAGAAATCGACGCCATATTGTGCAGTATCAATACTTGCATGATCCAAGCATGAGTTGATCTCTGAGTTGGTCTTTTTACCGTGGGTTTGAGTATGATGAAAAGATATACTCAGACATCACGTTTTTTTATCATGGCTCTAAGTATTGTGGATGGTCTTGTCTTGTCCAACGTCATCTACACTTTAGTGTATGTTTGTAAATGTAGATGGCGTTGATTTGACACATGACGTGGTGGCCATTGGCCGAAATGTGTTAATACAAGGTGGTTGTAACCACAGAACACTAAAGGTTGTAACTGTAACAGATACTACTTTTGATTGCTGGAAAATAGAAGTGGCGCACGAAGTAAGACTTCGTGGTGTGACGTTTAAAATATAAAATGTCATCCGCCGACGGCGCTTTGATTCAGGCAGTGGGGAAGGACAACTTCCAAAAGGTGAAGGAACTGATATCTGCTGGTTCGTCCACACTTGCGAGGACGAACGAGCATATTGGGGTAATGGTAAAATTACATAGTCACGACGCCTGCTTGGCTACGCCACTATACCCGAAATCTTGATAAATGGAGGAAAGGTAAATTATTTTTATCGCGAGGAAACTCCATTACATATAGCGTGTTCTGGCGGAAGCACGTCAGTGGTGAAAGAACTGCTGAATGTGGAGCGTGTGTAGCTAGCGATTCTAAAGGAAATACTGCTCTGAACTGGGCAGTGAAATATCATCATTAGACATCGGATGTTTAGGCACTAAAAATCGTCTTTTTGGCGCCTAAAAAGGCACTGAAAAAGTCAAGAATAAGGAGAAAAAAGGCACTGTCATAAGTTACATACACAATAAAATGGAAAAATTGTAATTTTTGTCTATACTATTTTGTAAACTTAAATGGACAAAACCAGTTCGTATATTTTAATGTAAAATTAAATTTACATATTTACAACTCTTCTACATTTTATTCTTAATAATATTTACATATTACCAGTAATTTTTCAAGGATCACAATTTCAAATTTGCGACGACTGGGAGACAAAATCAGTTTGAATGCGAAGGATATAGAGCGATTTTCCTAAGGATGAGCCAAAGTGACAGCTAGTGCTGGCAACATAATTGAAGGTTCTGTGGTCGTTGTGCCCTTGAACCCAATAGACTCCCTTCCCGCATTTGTTCGTTTGCAGTTGGCTAACTTGTAAATGGCTTCGACACTTCCTTTTGTGGTGTTCTTGTCCGACAAAAATATAATGCGCTGCGAGAAATAATTGATATTAGGAAGTGCAGTGTTATGTGCTCTTCTGCAAAAATTCTTTTTTTCATTATATATTACATTGAATTTACTTTTTGTGTGATAAATATTATGTTTATTTTAAAACTGAGACTTGAAAGCGAGATGCGTACTGGTGCACGTGTTAACGGCTTAAAATTATTTTTCTTTCTATTTACATTCGTGGCAGTTTTCTTTTACTGATTGTGAGAGCATGTTAAGAGATTTTCTACATACGTAATTAAATTTAAATATTTCCCGGACTCACGTACGTGCATATACCTCAGCGAAACTCTTAGACTTCATAGCGATGTTTTCACAGAAGCCATAACCAAACACTTTACGAAGAGGCATGGTTGAACAGCTGTCGCGGCGGAGGGATACTTCTCTGAACTACATGTGATGTTCACTTGTTTTCGCGAACTGTCACTTTGGCTCATCCTTAGGAAAATCGCTCTATATCTAAACGATGTGACTGGCATATTTTAGCAGTCCAACACTAGCAACACTGAAACCTGGGAATTTATATTTATTTCCACTTAAAATTTCGGTTCCCTCGGTGTATTGTCAATCGTCCATGTTCTCAGATCACGGCTAGTATTTATGAAATAGGAAAATGAAGAAAAATCAGTTGGTGTACTTGTAGGAATTCTCTCGTAATTTTAAATTTCAATACGTGAAATGAAGGTTTCGTAATGAATGGTCACGTTGGACCATCGCCGATTTTCCGATATCTTAGCATTGTATATAAATATAATAAATAAAAAGCAAAAAAAGTCCTAAAAAGGCATTTATGCAAAAAATAAGCATTTATGCTAAAATAAGCATTATAAAACTTCGTCATAAGTCATTATTTGTCATGATTCGTGGACATATTTTATCAGCCTTTAAATAAGTTCTCTAGAAAAAAAAATAGGCATTTCCCTAAACATCCGATGTCTAATCATCATATAAACCTTGACACCATCAAGGTTCTATTGAAAAACGGAGCAGATATTAACATTCGCAGTCAAGGAACTTTATGGCATGACCACCGATTTTCGCCATTAGACAATACAATTCTGTGGGATTTACCGGTAGCAAAATTACTTGTTAAACTTTATCTCATTAAAACTTATAATTTTAATAAATTAATTAATTTGATGCCTGGAAATCATTAACAGAGTACAAATGAGGTGATGCAATATTTTTATCAGTGTGTTAGTGAAATTGTTCAAATGAAAACAATGAATCATCGCACCTCACTCTGATTTAGTGTCAAAAGAAGCAAGAGAGATTCGGCCTAATAGTGATTGGGTAAAGAAAATAAAAGACATTTTGATAGAAAAATATCAAATCTATCATGATATTATAGCAGATAAAATTTATATTTGCGTAGCAAGATGACTCTTGAACAAGTTGAGAGAACTCATTTTTTTGACAGAACTTGAAACACCTGAAGGCAAACAAATACTTGGGTTAGATTCTAATTCTATTGAAATCATAGCCAGCTATTTAAGTATTGAAGATGTGTCAAATCTTGTAGTGGCATTGAGTATCAATGGTCAAAATAATCAGAAAAGTAAATAGTACTTTTATTTAAAGTAGGGAGCAAATTTATGTTATAAAAAAAGTAATATGTACATATGTATGAATTTATTTTGTACATACATACAAAAGAAAATCATTCATAATATTTTACTTATTATTTTTAATAATCAGACAGTAATATTATTTGAAATTATTAAATGAAATAATAATTTAATTTCCGAGATGAAAATTGATGCCGATTAGGCTTTAAAGTAGATTTTAGGGTCAGAATGACCGTTTGACAATACTGAGGTAAGAGTTTTGGAGAAGTTATTTCCGTTGGACTTTACTGAAACACTTCAGATTCCATTAATTTCTTTTCCAAAATTGTTATCTGAAATCATTTGCATTTCTTTCCAACCAGGATTTTTTTCCGAAAAATCTATGAATTTTTTCTTCATTTCTTTTCCTTTTTCTCCTTGGGCTGTTTGTAGTTTTTGGAAAGCATCATTGATTAAAGAAATGTCAGCTAAGTACATGTTCTGACTCTGCAATTGTGTTATAGCATGTGCCAAATAAACTGCATTTAATGATATCTAGGCCAGACCGTTCTTCAAGCTGGGATTAGTCACCAAAGATTTGGCTTTTTTTTTTACTGCCGCAGTTGAATCAGAATCAAGTTTTAAAATAATGTATTTTATTTGTGTTTGCAATAGTATTGCATTGCTTCAAAAACCATGTACCCCATCTTGTGGTTACTGGTTGAGTTGGCAAACACAGTTCTGGAAAACACATTAAAAATTTTCACATGGCTTGGAGCTTTCAAAAAAACAATTTTTAGCAAAGATACCATTGTATCAAGGATGGATATCTTCGGAAATTGATTTCTCACAGTTTCTGCAACACTGAAGAGCATAAGGCAGTGCATTTTTGGATAAAACACCTACAATGCCTTTCTCACCTTCACGTTGTAAGGAGTAGCATCAAATAAATAACTACACGTTTTCATGTAATACTTCATTTGGCTCTTGAAGATTCAATGAATCATTAAGAAATCTTGTTTTAGATGCATGGTTTCATCTTTCAAATGCTTCACAGTGCTAGATGTTCATTCTCCACATAAAAATATAACAAATAATGTAAAAAATATGGAGTGACAGATAAAATATGTAAACATGTGCTTATTCCAAAATATGTAAAATAAAATGGGCCTTATTTGTCTCAGAATGACTTGACACAAATGGTTGCTGTTGATAAATTAAGTTATCTAGCTATCATAAATGTATGTGTGTGCATTTAAATCCACTCTCCAATTATAAGAAACATAATTAATTTCTTGACAAAGAAATAAGTATGTAATGTTTATTTCATACTATTGATTTTATTTCAATGTAATAATATTGTAGTTTTCTTTTACTTTATATTAGTACAAACTTTGGCTTAGGGCCAAATTTACTCATGAGGACCCTGATACATTCTACTTAAAAAGTGCTTAAACTTACTGCTCTACTTAAAAAGTAAAACAGTATACTGTGAAATTACAAAAAGTGTTTTTTTATAAAGAGACAAAATTCTAAATCTTCAAAGCAAGCAATGAAAAATCCTCTATGAAACACTCATGGTAAGTTGTTAAAAACATTTGTTTCATTTACTGTAAAACATTAACATCAAAATTTCAAATGTTCTAGAAGACTTGGGTATTCATTTTTTAAGCAATTACATTAAAATAAATTAATTAAATGAAATTAACAAGTAAAAGTTAAAGAAAGGGAAAGATCGAACTGAACTCACATTTTTATACTGGGGATAAATTGGCACAAAGCAAACACAATGCTTGTAGATGTCCTAACAACAATGCTTTTGGACATTAACCTTCTGTTAGAATGTTGGTGTAATTAAAAAAGTGCAGTTGTCTTAATACTTCTTCTAAATACCAAGGATGAATAAAGTACTGAGATGCTATGTCAATAATCATTACACTATGCATTAATCTACAGTAAATTTGTCATACACATTCCATGATGCAATGCAATTTCACTGTAAATACACTTGTAATTTAATCTTTTAGTGGTATTGTCTTGTTTGCATCCTACATGTATTAGTTGCATCCTACATGTTAGTGCCAACATTTACTTAATGTTGGCAGAAATGTTAGTGCACTTTTCTGAAATTTTTATTTATATAACATATAATTACTTAAATTTATATATGAGGTTACTTTTCTTTACTTTTTGGAGGTTTGATTCTGGAGCGATTTAAAACATGACATTTTTGAAGAATTTTTTCATTGTTTCATAATTTTATTAGCTAGTGTTAGAAGTATATATTGATGTTACTTTATGCCTAAAAATTTACTTGTGCTTTTTATATTTAATTTCTAAATGTGTGGAGTGAAATTGCCACAGGATGGGGATACTTTGCACCAGCCTTCAAAAGTAACAGTTACAGATGAATTTTTGTGTTTAAAAACATTGTATGACCTTTATTGGAATAGAAAATAAAATTCTCATCAGAATCCAAGTAAGAATAATCTCAAAATGTTTTATATGAACCAAAAAATATTAAATAGTACCTAATAGCCAAAAAAATGTTAAATAGTACCTAAGCATGTAAAAGTAAGACTGTTAATTGAAAGAAAAGACTTTATACATTTCATAGTTCTTTTCCACATCTCTGAGTCAGAAATTCAACAACAATATTTGACAGTAGGGATTTGCTCCACTTTTGTTGTGGAGCAATGTATCCCCCAAAGTGGGGAAATGTATAACCTCTTAGGCAAATTGCTTTCTCATACTCCTAAAACACAAAACTAAAATATGACATGGGGGCACATATAATGAATTCTTAAAATGAGCACAATTTACCAGTATATTGTCTTCAGTTTATGATTTTTAATGATGCTTTTTCTCCTTTTGAATGCAAGCCTTGCTTTCAGCTGGCAGAAATCTGACACTTGATGGCTAATGTGAAGAAACTGGTCTGTCAGTACTACGAATGTGTTTCATTCACCAAAAAGAAGTTACTTCATAGTGATACAAATGCTCCGATTATACCTTCAAGCCAATGAAACTTAATGCCCCCGGAGAAAATTTGACCTCAAGGAGCAAAGTAACCCCATGTTACAGTATTTGATTTTTAGCTTTATTATTAAGACATTGGAGGGATTGATATTTTTGATCCAATTAATGAAACACTGGTATTGTCTAGGTTTCTTCTAAGTAGAGCCCAGAAATTTGGCAAAATGCCGTTTTGTTATTGTTACTATTTTATGACTTAACAATAGGAATCACTGAATTGTATTTCTGGGGCTGTTTTAGTAGATTTTCATTTTGCCTTTTTCCTTTTTTGCTCATTGTTACTAGATTTTCATTATGTCTATTTTAGCTTCTTATTCCTATTTTTGCCATTTCGTCTTTTCTGCCTTTTTCCTCTTGATTTTGCTTTTTCCTCCTAGCACCAATCGCGATCAGGTTGGATGTATACCTGCAAGTGTGGACAACTTGGAAGCATGATCATGTTTTTCTTTCTGTGGAAGCAGAGGCTGTGATAAAAATCTAAATAAAAAAGAAAGATGATACCAGTTGCGATTTTGTTCCTTCATAAGAAATCCCATTCTATTTTGAGTATGGCCAATGATCCCTCTTGAGGACATTTTTCTGTATATGATATACCCTTCTGAGTGCTGGCTTACACAAGTGCGAGGAACAAAAAAAGTTATTGCACTGATAGCATATCAAGATCCAAAAGAAATGGCATTTCTAAGAGATAGAGTTGCAAGTAAAAGAAATTCGTAGCCATCATAGCATGTGGTCATATGGAATCAACATTGAAAAGGTCATTTTCTTACAGGTTAAGAGCTAACGAACATTTTAGTTTGAGCAAAAATGTGAATACTTTTAACTATTAATTTTTTAAAATACTTCCTTTTAAATATGATTTTTCATTATCTTCATGCCTTTTTGCACCACTACTTTAGCTAGAATAAGTGCCTTTTTGCATGCCCATTTTAGTATAAATAAATGCCTTTTTACCTGCCAGTTTTAGGTGAAATAAATGCCTGAAATCCTGGACTCTACATATAAGTTAAAGTCATAAGCACATTATAATAGGATAGATGATTGAATAAAGTCATAAACAATTTTGCTCCCACAAAATTGAAAAGTGCTTAAAGCAAATTATAACCTAGAACACTGTGTCACATTAATTTGCTTTTTAATTGTCAACTAACACACTGAAATATCCATCTGGATGTTTAAACACATTGTGTCTAAAAACCATATTTTAAATTACAACTTTTTTGTTACGGAATGCATTGAATTCAAATGATGATAAAATCATCTTATATGGGTAATAATTACAACATGCAATATTAAATTTTTTAAAAATCTATTCTGATTTGAATTTAATATTTTTATTGTTTAAAAGATGTTTCTAAAATCAGAAAAGATTTAAAAGAAATTCATAACACTTTTTTTTGTTCACAAAGAAATTTTAAAAACTTCATGAATCGTTACTGTGCAGCAAAGGTGAACAAAGCCATTGTAAGACATTTTTTGAGTGAATGTTCAAAAACAACTTTGCATCTCTGTGTGGCAATTTCTATAGAGCATTGCGAGTATAATTGATATTTTAAATGCAAGTTTTACATTCATTTGATATTATTTGGGTGATTTCTTTGATTGGCATAATGAGAAGGAGAAGCAGAAGAAGAAGGGGAGGCAGAAGCAGCAGAAGAAGGAGAAACACAAGAAGGAGAAGCAGAAGAAGGAGAAGAAGAGGAAGGAAAAGGAAAAGAAGAAGAAGAGGAAAAGAAGAAGAAGAAGAAGAAGAAGAAGAAGAAGAGGAAAAGAAGAAAAGGAGAAGAAGAAAAGGAGAAGAAGAAGAAGAAAAGGAGAAGAAGAAGTAGAAAAGAAGAACAGAAGAAGAAAAGAAGAAGAAGAAAAGAAGAAGAAGAAGAAAAGAAGAAGAAGAACAGAAGAAGAAGAAAAGAAGAAGAAGAAAAGAAGAAGAAGAAGAAGAAGAAGAAGAAGAAGAAGAAGAAGAAGAAGAAGAAGAAGAAGAAGAAGAACTTAGTTGTTCTGGGGTAAAACATATTTTCTCCTTAAAAATTGATTTTTTAAAAGTTTTTTCATCATGTTTACACTGGATCTAGTTACACAAGAATAATTAAATTAAAGGAGGCAAAAAGTTGGGGAAAAGAAATTTAAATATTTGGTTTAGATATAGAATTGCTGTACTCCTTTTTTATATATCACTTCTAAGTGTTACTTGCTCTCGTTTTAATTAGTCCTTATGTTTTTCATAGGAAAGCATTTTCCCAAATGAATGTAATTTCAATGGTTGTAAGATCATTTATTGTTGGTGAAGAAATAATACAATCTAACTGCCTTCTCCAGAATCCTGCCACCATTGGCATCCCTGAAGTACAGGTACCATTTAAAAGCAAGGAATATGCAATTTCACAATTTTCATTAGTTAAATTTCATTAGCGCTCATTATATATCTGAATCGTGGTTTGCCAAAACATTATGAAGTCTTTTTTTTTTTCTTTTAAAGTCTAGGTTTTAAAGAAGAGGGCTGAAATGCATGTACTCGTAATGTTAAATGCAAAATCTTACATTTTATTCCTCCGCAGCTTTGGCAGCCACAGTTTTGGCTTTTCTCAGTACAACAATCCACAGAGATTATTGTTACAATCAAGTACTTTGTTGTCAATGAAGTGCAGACTGGGTGTAATGGATATTAAAAATTGAGGGGAAAAAATGATCAGTTTTTCAGTTTCTAAGAGATCAAAACGAAGAAAGGTTTTTTATAAAAACCAACAATTATAATTAGTGATATGAAATTTATTTTTTCACTATCAGTAATTAAGAGTGAAACCGTCTGTTGTTGTTTCCCAAAAACTATCGTAAGTACTTTGAACATTGCACCCCACGATTCATGGAATAGTGAATGTTATTTTATTGCCAAACTGTGTAATTTAAGAGTTGTCATTCAATTTATATTTCATACTATAAAAAGGCAGATTACCGCCATTTAGATTATTTTTTTGCCCCCTTGTAAAAAAAACTGAGGGTTATATTTACATTATTCAAAAAAATCCTGGAAGAAATGGCACCAAAAGCTGACATGTTAAGGAAACAATTACATTCAACTATCTGGTGTCAAAATGTTAACAAAAACCTTTCTTTTCAGATGTAGTTGGATTCTTGATGAGTTTAAATATCTTCCTGTAAAATAAATAATTTAATTTTCCAAGTCATATTTTTTTTAATAAAAAATGAACTAATACTATGTCGTATAAACCTGACTAGTCAATTGTCACTGATTCCTAAAGCTGTCATGTGAGGAAGCTAAAGATGTAATAATGATTATTGTTAATAATGTAAGTGTAGTTTTGTACAGAACAAGAGATCACTTCAAACAAACAAAGTTGTATGGATATTGCAATGTATTTACTTCTGTTTTACATCAAGTGCTTTAACTTCATATTCTTTGCACTCTTCTCTTTTCATACATCTTTTTTCCCATCTTCCACTCTTCTACCTTCAGTCTCTTCATATTTAAGTACTTGGAAGACAAATGCAAATGTTGATAGAATGGGGATGTAATCCTTTTCTGAGCAAAACTGGGAGAGTAGTAAAGAGTTATGAGAAGTATGCCAATCTAAAAATACAACTACTGGCATCTCGATTCTGTTTTTAAGTAGCCATGTTTATGCGTAAATTTGCTATATACTCATAAGATACTTCATACAGAGCAAGCCCAATTATCAGGAATGCCATTGGCTAATCCAGCTGGTAGGCAAATAAATATTGAAACTACTATTGGTAGTGCTAATTCTTCTATTGTATTTCCCATAATAAAGGAAGTTATTTCTCATAATTTTCTTCCTGATAAATGACTAGAGCCTTTTGCTGTTGGTGCTCTCCCTCCTTTAGGATTTAAGAAGAAAGTGGTTTCATCAGTGTTAAATTCGGAACTTAAAGTTTGACAGAAGATCCTTTTCTTCAAAATAATTTCTATCTTCTTTAAACCACTTTCCTGTTTTCTCTTTTGTCACTTGCCATATCTAGATGCTTAATATTACCATATCACCTTAAAAACCTCTGATACAATTTTTTCCTTGGGAAATTAACTTGTTCACAGGTAGCTTTCAGAACCAATTTTCTCACTGAATATTAAAAAAAAAATCTTTGGAAACAGGAAAGCCTAGTACCTGTATTAGCAATACCAGTTGATAAGCATTCTTTATCCTTGGAAGAAAAGGCATTAGATGTTCCAATGCTTTTGCCCATTGGAACTTGACCCTCATTATGTTTTGTCATCATTATAACCCTTGATAGACACTACACACCTGCTGCATTGTAACTTCTCCCTCTATTCACAGCATGTATTTCTTTCATTAGCAAGCCCTTTGTGTATTGTAGAAATTTTTAAGTGCCATATTACCTAAATTTGCAGGAAGGGGACATGAATTAAAATGTCTCCTAATGTGTTCCTAAAGTTTTTATTTAGGGAATATTTTGCTTATTAACATAATATAAAAGAGTACAAAATTATAATCGGAACCTAAATTTCTCTCCGACTTCCTTAGGTGCCATGAAATTTTTGAACATCTAAACTTAACAACCCCCCTAATATCCATGATGTAGTTAAGTAAGAATATAAACACACACCGCACTTCCCAATTCTTTCCTTGTTAATATCTTAATACCCCAATATCATAAAGTAAACTCATTTCATATTACAGGTTAAAGAACAAAAACAAATTTCTTAAGAAATTGATAAGGATGGATTACCTGCTTAAGTAAGACATACATGCCAAATCATTTGACTATCAAACATGCTAAATCACTTTATTGTAATCAGACTTGTTAGTTCTAGCTAAGGTCTGGACAATTACTGTCACTGATTAGCGAACCAACTTAACTACTTGAATACTTATTTCATAAACAATTATCCTCTGATGTCAGCTTTAGGTGACCTGTTAGCATTCACTGCCATTACTTTATGTAGTTTCTAATAAATCAGGTAATTTCGTACAAGGTTGGTATTATGTCAGTTAATTTTTCATACATCATTAATAATTATATATTAATTCATTACCAAATAATTAATAAATTATACATATAATTTGTACACTTCATCTTTCTTCACACTCTGTTTAACTCCCTTACTAACAGGAATCTCAAAATTTGACAGAATGGAGAGAAATACACAACTATGCATAGAAATTAATAAGTTGTAAAATTTGAAAGAAAAAAAAGAGTGAGAGCTAAATAGTACTTTTGTTTACTATCATTAATTTATTGCATTTCTGCAGTTAAAGTCGCTTTGTAGGCTACTGACAGGAATTTTTTAAAAATGCAGAACAAAACCAATTAAGATTCAAAACCATTTCCAGTCTTCAATCATTAGGCATAACTGCAGAACAAGTTTTATCAATGAGCTTGGTTAGAAGAGAAAAAATAGTGCAAATTTACATCAGAGGATTGCAAAAGTAAAAGTAAATTTTAAATGAAAATAAGTTAATAGTAATCATGCTCTGACCTAATATTAGCAAAATGAAAATGGATACCGAAAAACAGGTTTGTTTCTCTTTATTTTAATGTCAATCATGGTTAAAAGCTGTGTGTAATGTTCTATGGGGAAGTGTGTGTGTGTGTGTGTGTGTGTGTGTGTGTGTGTGTGTGTGTGTGTGTGTGTGTGTGTGTGTGTGTGTGTGTGTGTGTGTGTGTGTGTGTGGGCGCGCGCGCGCGCGTGTGTGTGTGTGTGTGTGTGTTTTACGAGGGTAGGTGGAAATCTTCAAAAGACACCATGCGGCCCGTACCACATGATAGTGTGAGATTTTTACCCACTAAAACCAACCTCCCTTCTCCTCCATCCTCCCCGCGGAACCGCCGTTAGGCATTACATCACGGGGAGTGGATTAGAGTGGCCCAGTCACCTGCCACTTCTCTTCGCCAAAACGTAGGAAGGATCAAACGAGGATCAATCGACTTCCCTTCTTTCCCTTTCTATTCTCCTCAGCTCAGCTATTATGGTCTGCGCATATGCGCTCACCGCATCCCAGTTGGTTTCTGAAGCGACGAGCATGAACCCAACCAATGCTTCGGGTGTCAGCGGGTCGATCCCGAGTAAACTCATAACGTGCCGTCGCTGCACATGGTATCGCGGGCACTGGAAGAACACATGCTCGGCGTCTTCGACAGCAGGTTCACATAGTGGACAGAATGGGGTATCCTCCAGCTTGAACCTGTGGAGATATGCCAGAAAACATCCATGTCCAGACAACAGCTGGGTCAAGAAGAAATTTACTTCGCCGTGTTTACGGTTGATCCACGGTGCAATGAAGGGAATCATGCGGTACGTCCATCTTCCTTTAATGGACTTGTCCCATCGATCCTGCCATTCGAGCAGTGTTGTCGAGCAGTCTGGGTTCTCCTCTTCTTTGTGACATCGCCTCCGTCTCTCCTGCGCCAAGATATCGACAGGAGGCATCCCCGCGATGACGCACACTGCATCGTTGACACAGTGCGGAATGCACAAGCTACCCGTAATGCTGATAACCTGTACACTGACGTCATCCCTAGGATGTAACTATTTATCGACGTGGAGTTGGCCCATACTGGGGCTCCATAGAGCAAGACGGACCTCACAACCAAGGCCAGAAGCTTCCGTTTCTCCTGACAGGGCCCTATGTTGGGCATTAGTCTCGACAGTGCTGCATTAATTACCGCAGCTTTATTGCTGGCGTACTTCAGGTGGTCAGCAAATGTCAGACGGGCGTCAATCATGAGACCAAGATATTTGATCGACGTCTGTGATGCAATACGGTGGTCTCCGACTTTGAGAGTGATGGTTTCTCTCTTTTTCCTGCTAGTGACTAGGACAACCTCAGTCTTGTGCTCAGCTAACTGCAGCCCTGAGGACTTCAACCACTGGCTAACAATAGCGATCGCTTCGTTGCAAATATACACAAAGTGTGTGTGTGTGTGTGGGTGTGAACTGTGCAATTTCTTAAATTCTGGGTATCTCTACCCTAACCCGTAAACAAGTTGAATTAAGACAACAGGTGGAAACGAGCTGATTTTGGCAAGAAGTGGTAAGAAAATATGTGTGTCCTGTGTAATATAAATTATTTGCGATAGCAAATCAGCTACACATTTTGGCTATTACCCCTGATCGAGACCTTCATGAAGGAATCTACTTACCGCCGCGACTTAACCCTCCAGTCAATGGAAAATATGTCTTATTTAACAGTCAAATGCAATATCTGAAGTTCCTCTGGTTTCATTTTGACCACACGGGTCTCTAAAATGCATTTTTTTTCCTGGGCAGCTCCAATCGTGGATGGATGTTTGTTTCATACCCGATTTGAGCTAGTGGGTTCCAATCATAGTCAACATTTTCATTGCCAGAAAGATTAATCAGATACATGTCTTCAAATTTCGTGCCACATTTAAATATTAATTTCTAGTTTTTCGAATTTACCTGTAAAACGCCGACCTCTAGTTTTAGGTCCTTCTACCCTGCTGTAATAAACTCTGATGAAAACGATAAGCACTTCGCTTCACGAAACCAGAGGTCACACTTGGTTTCTTGATAACAGTACCGATAGTTTCCCGTGACTTTCAGCACCTGTGAGCCTTTGACTTGTAAGAAAAGCCGTTATTTTTGGTACTTTTTCTGAAGTCTTTTTCAATTATTGTTCACGATCCACCGATGGTTATCGTTTTTGGGCCTCACTTTGTTGTGTCTCGCTACGCACGCACGCACAGACATAGACAGGCACACACAGACAGACAGGCACAGACACACAAACACACACATTCAACTCCAAGAATTCAACAAAGTGTACAATTTGAACCATGTCTGCTGCAAATTCTTGAAATGAAATTCGTATTTGTTTAAGCTCATTTAATTACAGTGGAATCAGCATTCGTAGCACATACTACCGCTACGCTGCTACTTGCTCCGCCAACTCTTTAGCAGTAATCAAATGTGAGCAAGTTAAGCGCACTGAGAGAGAAGGGCGTGACAGCGAATTTCTGTTGGACCATCGAGCGTTCACATTAGCGTTGTCTCTCGAATCTCGCAGGTTATAATGAGTCAGTCTCGCTGACCCAAGTAGGAAAAAAGCTCATGGAAGGACGGCTGCAAATGAAAAGTCGAGAACGCTTTGGCGACAGGTTTCTTTCCCGTGAGCACGCAAGGAAGGACGACATTTGTTCCAAGAAATTCAATGAATTTGTAATTCAAAACAGTCGGTCACCACGCTTCACGCCCGACGGTAACGGTTCCGGCTGGTTTCGGCCATCAGCCTGTCGGCGTTAACGCGTCGGCGGGGGGTGCGGATTAAGGACCAAGAGGCGTATGTGCCCACCCCGGGGACTGGTCCCCCTGATGAAGTGTATGAGTGTGGAGTTGGTAGACCACACGGGGTCACTTACTTACCCCGCTGTCAGGTCCCGCAGGGGGAAAATCCCAGAGATCGAGGTTGTCGTGATTTCTGGTAGAGAGTAGACGACCTCCCGAATCCTTAGTCTGGAGTCTGTGGATGTCCTTAGTCTGGAGTCTGTGGATTTCCTTAGTCTGGAGTCTGAGGATCACCGTCGCGGTGCAAGCATCGTCCCTTGGCGCTCCGAGCTAGGCAAAAGGTAGTTTCTTTCGCAGGTAGCCACCGTTACAACTTTCGCACTCAACGATCGCCTGACACCGTAGAAGCTCGCAAAGATAAGTATATTTTGCCGTTCTCTACCGTTCAGTGAAATTGTATTGCATCTTTCTTCTTGAGTTTCATTTATATTCTTACTTTGATCTGAGATCTGCTCTTTTAGTTTTCTACTCCTCGGCCACTTTCCACAAAACTTCTTTCCTAGTGTATTTCCTGATCATCTGACTTTCTTTCTGTATATAATTCCTTCTCTCAAGATGACGAAGAGCAACAAGAACGCATCTAGTGCCAATATTGATCTTGAGACTAAAATTACGGAGCAAGTGAATGTGGCACTGGATAAGGCAGTAACATCGCCTACCTTCTTACGCTCTTTGGCATCTGTGTTTACTGAATTTGTAGTAACACAATTGGAAGACTCGAATTTCAATGCCAATCTTGTGGCAGGTTTAGAGAAAAAATTGGCTGAACGTGACCGTGAGATTTCAAATCTAAAATCCCAGTTAGAAAAAAAGACGGACCAGCTCGAGACGAACTCACACCGAAACTGCTTGCGGATATTCGGCGTGAAAGAAAATGATAATGAAAACACAGACAAACTGGTCATTGAAGAAGTTGCGAAAAAGATAAGTGTAAACTTCACCTCGCAAGATATTGATAGTGTAACCGCTTGTCGTCGGTCACATTTATGACCACCGGAAAATAGAAGCAATAATACGCGACATTAGGCCCTACACGTAGTTCCTATAGTGGCGAAGAGATGGCGTAAGTCAGGAAAGGATTTCTGAACGCACTTAGACCATAGCCAATCAGGAAATTTTTGTGGAAATACGGACGTGGCGTGAACTTGCGTCAAAAGAGCTCGCTCTCTTTCTGGTTCGAGACGCCGAGGTGAACGGTTGCCTACAAGTACACCACATAGTCGACGAGGGACACGCGGAAGATAACGGAACACAAAAGCTTTAATAAAAGGTAAATGACTGAACACTTTTCATGGATTTACGTACTGTGAATGTCGTGAGATTACATGGAATTAGTAAATGAATATTAAACAAGAATGCAATGAATGAAAGAACGACGGTGGTAATAGATCGAAATGAATCTGTAAAACCACGTTGCTGCATTCTTGTTGCTAGAAAGGAGGACTATTGTAACATAGGACATGTTTTTTCTTTGTTACAGCTTTCATATATTTTTTATTCTTATTTTTGGAATTTCACTTTGGAAGTCCTATTGGGGAATTTTGAGAATTATTAGAAGTACGGATTATCCAACAACTAGCTTGACTTTTGCTATTACGAAGTCATAACTTGGAGTTTAGGACTCGCATTCTGATGCGACCATCGCCTCTGCGAAAGCTGTGGTGAATTTTCGCTGAACGACGAGGGGACGGCGTTCGGAAATACTCCAGTTTCGACGCGACAGGCAACGCACGGACCTTGCAGAAGAACGACGACCTTGAGGCGCGAGTGTCGCGCGACGGCCAGCTAACAGCGCGGGACCAACTTGAGGAATTCGCCGGTCGTGAGTCACATAAAAACAGAAAGAACACTCATTAAATTTCAGTCTGGAAAAAACTTCTGAGATAGGATTATAATCATACTAGCCAAAACGTTGTAATGTGAGCTTCCCTCAATAACAGACGTTGATCGGGCAAGTTTCTTAGAACATTAGTCTTGCTAGCCAGTGATTTTATTTCTTTTCGACAGTCGTAAGAGGAATCAGATTAGAGTAATCCTTATGTTTATGATAGAAGTTGTTTTGTACAGAATTATTTATTTAGAGTCATATGTAATTGATTCAAATCATTTAAGAGACGTTATGAAACAAAATTTTGTGTTAAAAGGCTATGTAGAAGCCGAAGGTCAAATGTGACTATTAAGCGTAACGTAATTAGTAATTTAAAAGGTAGTAGTGAATTTCGAGTATTGTGTGTATGTATTTTTTTTTTTTGCAGGATGAATATTTGTACTATGATTTGAGTGTCTCATGTGTGATATTTTTTGTGAAGTGTAAATATGTATTTATTGCTTGTTGCTTGTAAACAGGGATCAGAGTTATTATCACTTTAGTGAAAACTGCAGTTTAGGTAGGGAACTAGCTACCATAGTTTTACGAAAAGTGAGAACATAGGAGGATCTGTGAATTCCATTGTACAGTGATTTTCATTCAATAGAATACATGTTATTTGTTATTTAAAACTGTAAAATTGTGTTGGCTTGTTAATTGATCAGTAGTTTAGCAAAGACGAACCCACTACCGATAGGGAAGTTTATCCATAAATTGAGATATTTCCAGGGATGCGTGACGGTGTAATCACACGTCACGAAGTAGGCAAATGATAGATCTACTTTAGTAACCGGTAGGGTTACAATAGGGGCCATCGGATAGGTCGGCAAGTAACTGAAAAAAACAGGCCCATCATTGTTAAATTTATTAGTTACAGGAAACGGAATTAAATGTTTCGCTCGAAACGGCTGCTGAAGCATACTGGTATTACGATTCGCGAGGATCTCACGAAATCGCGCCTGGGTTTGCTACAAGCTGCCATCGACCGCTTTGGCCTCAAGAACGTGTGGACAGAAGACGGCACCATCGTCATCAAACATGGTAACAGTCGTGCCCGGGTGCAAACCAGGGACCAACTGGAGACAGTTCAAGCTTAGCGTAGGAGCGCCCCCACCCATCATCCTCCCCACTCTACACCCCTCTTCCACAACCCCTTTCGGATATTTCCAAGAATTCTCCTTCCTTTCTTCTTCTGCGAACTTCTGCAAACTCTCAGTAAATTCTATCTTCTATCTTCCCCTCACATCCAGTAAATTCTTTACCTGTAGGTGACTGGAACCTTCCCCCGACGGTACAAGCGACTGACGCCAGAAATAAGCCTAATCCCCGCTCCCTCTGTCTGTACGTTGCACATTTAAATGCCCAGTCTCAGCCCTGCCATTTCGATGAAGTAACGTAAATAATATCTAAAAACCGTTTTCACGCGCTTCTCTTAAGAGAAACCTGGTGGAAAAATCCTCTCAATTCCGCGCTAGTAGTAATTCCTGGATACCGCTTGATACGAGCTGATCGGTAGGCCAGCGTCGCCCCACGTGGTGGAGGTGTCGGTATATACATTCGTGACGATCTTACACAGAAGCTTGTACTCTCTTCAACAAATACGGATTGCCAACGTAGTGATTATATTTTTATCGAAGTCGGACTTTTCGGGGAAAAAAATATCTCTTGGCTGTCATGTATTTACCTCCTAAGTCAGGCAGTATAGATATGTTGGACGAAACCTTTGCAACTGCGATCAATTCTTATAAACATATTGTAATGGATGACTTTAATCGTAACTTAAAAAGCCTCTCCTTCTGCAGAGCAGTTTACACGCTTTTTCCACAGCATGTGCCTCGAAATTTTACATCTAGCACCCACACGCCACTCATCAACCAGAGACCCTATTACTACCCCCATCACAGTATCAACCAGAAACCCTTTTGAATGCCGCCCAATTAGCATTCTCTCGACTATTTCTAAAGTACTCGATACTACTCGTACTGTATCTAAAAAAATCATTTTTAAACGATCAGTAATCAGGTTTCCGTTTGGGCAGGAATACTGGAACTGTGCTACTGAATATTTTTGAAGATGCGAGAACAGCTATAGATCATAGATAACTGTCTTAATTCTTTTCAATTTCATCAAAGCATTCGATTCAGTAGATCACGTTATCTTACTCGCAAAACTAAAAATCATAGGATTTGCTCAGCCCACGCGTACATGGTTTCTTAACTATTTAACTTCCAGAACCCAAAGAGTGGTGTCCGGTAGTCGCAGCTCAAGAGCCTCGAAACTTAACAGCGGAGTTGCTCAAGGCATCGTATTAGGGCCGCTAGCCTTCTTAATATATGTAAGTGGCTAATCTACTTAAGTAATCTACTTAAGTGGCCACCCGTCCCAACTCTTCTCACTCGCACGTAAAATTAATGAAGATTTGATAACCTTAAACAAATGGGCAGCGGTTTTAGGCCTGTAATTAAACCCAAAGAAATCACAGTGCATCATTATCAGTTCGAAAAGCACTGTGAATAAAATATCATCTTCTACTCTGCCAAAAATGTATATACATGACACCGCTCTATCTTGGTGTTCCGAAGTCAAGAACCTAGGTGTGTTTATTGACAACACTCTCAGTTGGAACTTGCAAGTAGATTCAACGTGCCGGATAGTTTTTGCCGCAATGCATTCGCTAAAACGCCTGCAAACGCTTTTACCTCTTTGTTAGTACACGTGAGACACTCATTAAATCACTTATTATGCCACATTTTGACTACTGCGACTTTCTTCTGACAAGCATGACATCTAAATTATAACGTAAACTTCAAGTAGCACAGAACGCATGCGTACGGTTTATTTTTGATCTAAGAAAATACGACCATGTATCGCATTTTTTTGACACACTTCATATGCTTACTCTAGTCAAAAGACGGTTACTCCACTCTCTACTTCTTCTTTATAAAATTTTACACGGTTCTCATGTAACGTCTAATAAGTAATTTCAATCCTCTGAAATTAAATCGAGCTCGTGATTCAGCTCTGGTCTGTGTACCACGTCACAGTACGACTTCTTTCGGTAGATCTTTCACCATTACAGCTATCCGGGCCTGGAATAAAACATTCTAAATAAATAAATAAATGTCTTTATTGGTGGCGAGGCTCAGGCCATTTAGCCT
The DNA here is from genome assembly GCA_011170035.1 of Teleogryllus occipitalis. NCBI lineage: Eukaryota > Metazoa > Arthropoda > Insecta > Orthoptera > Gryllidae > Teleogryllus > Teleogryllus occipitalis. The sequence continues at coordinate 140,348 of BLKR01000124.1, read as the reverse complement.
GCTCTTCCGCCTGACCACTTTCAGAAATTATATTACAATAGTACATAATAAAGGAAATCATTCAATGAAAAATACGCACGCAATTTGGATGAAGATTTTCACATGGATGACAGGAGTGAAAGCGAGGGAGGACGAGCTTGATAGGAAATCGGGAAAGAATCGGGAAGAATGGAACGGTAGAGAGAAAGGAAAGAAAAAAAGAAAGAAAAGGAGAAAAAGAACCGGTGAAATGTTAATAAGTTCTGTTAATTGGTTCGTTGAGGTTTTGAAGAAGCTAAAATTACGTACGTATTTTTGAATTACCCCTAGAATAACTAGAAAGGGAGGGAATCTTGTCAGCATACAAGCGAAGACACATCAAGCCAAAGTTCAAGCCCTGGGAGAAACTGAAAGCATTGAAGGATAATGGTAAATGCTTTTGCGTATATTTCATAATATTAACAATAATAATTAGTATTATATCATAAAGTGTCGTAAAACTATTTGGTTCTTAAATAAAGTTTAAAAGAAAATATTTAAAAATGTGGATATAATCAATTTATTTTTAGGAAATGTTAACAGTTAAAATATTCCACAAACTAGCAAATTGGAAAATTTTAAGAATTTAGGAAATTTTTACCGTATAGAGTATTCCCAAGACCCGAAAACCCGACCCAACATCTCTCACCCGTAAGCCAACGATTTATTCTACCTTTATTCCTGGGACTGCAAGCAAGGGACCATCCCGGCATGCGCCTTAAGCGATTGAGTAAACCCAGGTAAACCTCAATCAGGATGGCGGCTTAAGGCCAAGACACAATACAAGTAAACAATTTCAGTGCACACAAAATACAAAGAAAGAAAAAAAACGAAAATATTTTGAATTTAATATTATGTCTAAATGTACAGCGCAGTTTGTAAGAGATGAAGAACTGGAACAGAAATATTGCAAATTAGTGAAACACATGTAGACAAAATTAAAAGCATATAATTATAATATTTTGAATACATACAAATATGAGCAAATGCTCATGCATAATCACACAACAAAGGTACGCATACATCTGCGTACTGCGATAAAAGTGACGTATGAGATGAAAGTTTGTTCTTCATATGTTATTTAAAAATGATTGAAAGAGTGTACGAGTAGATTACAGAGACATATAACTAGGTTATGGATATGTCATTTTTTAATATAATGATAAATGTAAAAGTAGATAGGAGGAGGAATGATATTTTTGTGTGCTAAAAGATTAGTTTACTTTATAAAGCTAAATAGATAAAAGTATGAAAATTGGAGGGAAGGGAGAATAAAGTAGCCTAGAATGAAAACTAAGAGAGAACAAGAACACAAAAAGAAAGAGCGAGGATTTTAGCCATCCGTAGAGAGAAAGAGAGAGGGAGAGGGAGATAATGAGGGGGAGGGAGAGAGAGATAGGGAGGGGGAGGGAGAGAGAAAGAGAGAGAAAAAGAGAGTGAAAGAGAGAGAGAGAGGTGAGACGGCGTTAAGGATGTCATGGAAGTATTTATTTAAGAAATGGGGTAGAACTTTGTACGATAAGTGGGATAGGAAAAAAATATGAGATACATCATAGTGCTGACGTAGTGCGGCGTCCACCCAGATCTAATTTTTGGCAAGCGAGCCGTGGGACTATTGTTATGTATTATTTTCATGGATCCAGTTAGTGACTTCTTTTTTAAACTTGTGAAATGTACTGCAATTTTTTATAGTAGAAGGGAGATTGTTCCAAGAACGGATGGCAGTGATAGTGAATGATTTGCTAAACGCAGTGGTATTGTGATGCGAAATACAAATAAGGCGTGACGCTCGGGCACGATGTAGCTTCATAACCTGAAATCGTTGTGATAGGATGGTATGATGTGTACTGCTTAAAATCTTGTAAAGGAGGAGAAGGCAGTGAAGTAAACGCCTTTTATCAGCGGTAAGAATTTTGGAATGGGCATAAAAGGTTGAAATATGATCGTATTTTTGAAGGTCGAAAATAAAACGAATACATGCATTTTGAGCTACTTGTATCTTACGCTGCTGTTTTAGATTTATGTCAGTTAGTAGGAAATCATAGTAATGAAAATGAGGTATAAGAAGGGATGTTACGAGGGTCTGACGAGTTTTTATAGGTAAAAATGTACGCATGCGTTTTAGAACATGCAGGGACGCGAAGACTTTTTGACATATTTTATCAATTTGCACATTCCAGTTAAGAGTATTATCCATACACACACCTAAATTTCTCACGTCTTTACCCCACGGTAGGGGAGTTCCATTTATGCAAATATCAGGGAGAGCGGAGATTGATAACTTTTTAAGGAGTTTCTGGAGCCGATTAGGAGACACCGAGATTTATTGGGGTTAAGCAGTAGCCCCAATGATGATGACCAAGAGGACAGACTGTGAAGGTCTTCGTTGATTTTTTGAGCAAGTTCAAGAGCGCGAGAGGAGGGTCCGCTAATATACAATTGGAGATCATCAGCGTACATGTGATGACGACAATGTTTTATTGATTTTTCTGTATCATTTACATAAATTAGGAAAGCAAGAGTTCCTAACACTGAGCCCTGTGCGACGCCGCGTGCTAGTGGCAAGATACCCGACACATTGTCACCGTACACAACTTTTTGTTGCCGCTCCGATAGATAGCTGGAGAACCATTTGAGTGTGGATGAGGCAAATCCAATGTTTTTCAACTTTGATAACAAAATATCGTGGTCGACCGAGTCGAATGCCTTGCTAAAATCGAGAAGGACGAGAATTGTGATTTTACCGCTGTCCATTGCATTTCTGGCGTCTTCAATAACACTAAGAAGCGCAGTTTCTGTGCTTTTTTCGGGTCTAAAACCTGACATTCTAATACTTCCTGTAAATTCAAAAACGAATTAAATACTTGGGTAAGGAATAATAACATATAGAATGACATTCATGTCCTCTTCAAATCTCCAGTCTTTTCCTATTTCCAAGCACTCGGTCACCGCCCTGCTAAACGCTGCTCTTTCCTCACTCTTTAAATTCAAAATTCCATCTCATACCTCATTACTCTATTCTCATTTTCCATTCCCTCTCATACCATCTAAATTATACAACCATATATTTTTCTGTGTATCCTAATAAAATTGTTCAAATAAAATATTTAAAAGTGATTAGCCACCCTTGAAGTAAAATACTTATAGCTATCTTTGTACTGTCTTCATTGTTATTTTAATTACAATATATTGACCTTAAGTATAAATACAATTGACATTTATATCCTATTGTACGTTTACATTGTTTCTTAATTCTGTAAATATTATATTTTAAATTACTGCTACTATTAACTTAGAGCGTATTGTGCTTCTCTGGTGTTATAAATGTATATTTGTGTAAAGTGCTAATACATCCCAAACGTAACATTTCTGTTACGTTCTGGAATAATTTTACTTTTACCTACTTCTTCTTCCTCCTTCTCTTCGCTTCGCTTTTTCTTCCTTCCCTTTCCTTCACAGACTTCCCCAGTTTTCGGTATCAAGGACCCACAAAACATGGATACTGGCTACCATGTGTTAGAGGATTTTCTCCTAAATTTAACAACTGGATTTATCCACTTTTCGTTATCAGGGCCCTATAATAAGAGTTTTTCTGCCGAAAATTCCCCTTTGCTTTTGCGCAGCATTACATAACTTTCTCTCTACTCCGTAGGCAGAAAGTAAAAATATCCTCATGGATTATTTAGTCGTAATATAACATGCTAAAACCTTCAGTGCTGATCTTGCAATAAATAAAACTGTGTAAATAAAGAATATATCATTTTGGCTATGCACCTCAGACGATTACAATCTGGCAATTTTGAGACTTTATCGTAGATACTGTGCTTGTTTACCACTGCACGTGAGATGATGCTTACATATCACCACTAAGTTAAAAGACCAAGAATTTCGATTTTATAGTTTCAAGGTTGAATACGACGTTTTAATGTACAAGTTTAACTTAACTGACATTATCGCATGTAATGACCGTGACATTGAGTTGATTGTCTTATGCTAGTGCCTTCGTCGTTAATCTCCTAGATCATTCTCAATCTTTCAATCCCGTGTTTATCAAAGCGATTCACATGTTACAAAGAAATCAAAATTGTCTGTTGTCACTTTTACATCCAATATCATTAACTATCTCTGTTTTGCGACAATTTTTTTCTGAAGCACCGAAGAAAACGCAGTATACCCATGTAGTATTTACAGAAATTAGTAGAAGACTTTTTGTATTTCTTATAAATCTGTTGATTTGACGCTATAAGAGACCATAAAACAATTGTGACGTACTCTATCACCTTTTTGGCATAACTCAGTCCGGTAAAAATATCAAAGTTTGTGTTTTCCCATGTTTTTTCTTTCTCGCATACAACGTATGAAGTATACAAAAAATATTGTCATGCAACAGAGAAAACTGCGATTTTTCGACGGTGAGAAACCTTGAAGACGAAGAACGACTACAACTAGAGTGCTGTGACGAATCATAGCGCCAAAACGCTTTCGCGGGGGAATAAAAAGTTTTCTCTAGCCTTTGAAGTGATGTGCTTTATGACCGTTAGAAGATTCCGCACTTTGGTTTTAGTGTCAGTGCATCGGCATTATTACTATTAGCGCACACGAACTTTTGACATAGATTTATCTTATGACTGAGGTTCAGTGAAAAATGTGCGTCACGGTTCTTCGAACATCAAAAAGTTATAGTGAACCCGTTTAGCTAATGGGATGGAAAGCTAATTACAGCTATACCCTCCAAATGGACTCAAGTGATTAAAAAAATAGAAAACAGCAGAAAATTCACGGGAAATCCCAGGGAAGAGCTTTTAACCTTTATCTTTCCTTGAAATAGAGGAGTCTCAAAATAAATATTACAAACCTCTAAGGCACGAAGAGGTGGTCGAAAATGATCACATTTTGTCAACGAACATATAGTGGGATATTTCATACAACAGAATGTTTTTTAGTATTTGTGGCATTTTACTCTGATTGTTAGGCAATTCCATTTGCTCAAATGTTTGGCAAGCACACGAAATCTCCTTGACTGCAACAGAATGTGATCTGCCGAACTTCTGTGCATAAGAAGTTGCATACAAGACAAAAGAAAATTTCACATGTGTAATTCTTATGTAAAATTTCCCATTACATGCTCTTTGGCAAATGGGATCCTTTTAGACTCTTATTTATGTTCTAGAAGTTTGTAAGATTTAGTCTGAGACTGCTGTATAATAGATTGTATCCAACATTCAGTTTAGTATCGTTAGCGCATCAGATTTCAAACTCGGGAAAAATAAAAATTAACAAAATTAAACTCTGTGCTGATTACCTACTGCTTACCATTGAATCATTCGCCGCTGCCCCTAAGTTCGCAAGCTGCTTATCACAATCTCACTTCCAGATTACCCGCCTCTCGCCATACACTTATAGCGTTTTCCATTCGTTGCACTGAAACCCACCCTAGTGCAGAGCAAAAACGTCATCGCTCCGCAACAGTGCTGCCCCACACGCGTGAAGGACAGCTACGAATGAAACGGATTCCGGAACTGAGTCTGCGTGTGCGCTACGCAATGAGATTATAGATAGCTGTTCTTGGTCTGTCACACTGATGGAACTCGAAAAATAATAATTTTCAATTTTGATCATTATAATTTTTATGAAGTCTTTTGGTAGTTCTTACTTCTTAATTCATAAATATCAACTTGTGGTTTCCTTATTTAAAAACCACGAAAACTTCAAATGGGTATGTGCCGAAATTTCATTTTTAGAGATTTCCCAGTGATTGACATAATAAACAATATTTTGAACCGAAGGACTTCTGCAGAATTGTTTGGTTATTGAAAGCCATAAAAATATTAACATGAGCGTTTCCGCTGGTATATATGTATGGGTGTGCGAGAAACATTTCTTGGCACATATATTTGAATGAATAATTTTGTAAGAGTCACTATTTTTATTTTCACTTTATTGGCGTTTCGTAATTCAGGCGTACCTGCACTTTGGTTTCTAAATAGCACTGGATTTGTTAACATGAAGTTATTCAAGGTAAAATTTTAGAAAAACACAAACTGATTTTCCAAACTTAGCGTAAGTTACAAAAATTATTTTAAGACATTTATTGCAAAACATAATGTACTCCATCACTCGAAGTATCCTTGCGTGACAGAAGTTCCTCAACTGCCTTCACAATTTCACGACGAATCCAAATTAGCATGGATGATTTCCGTACCTAACCTCAAAATGGTCCGGTGCACTGGACTGTACTGACTCGATCGTCAGTGCAGTTTAGGGCGTCCCGAGTGCGCCCTGGTTCCATGTCATTGTGCGAATGGAACATGAGCTTCTTTGCACTGGTGCGCCCTAGCGGTCGAATGGAACACGAAAGCTACCCTGAGTGCGCACTGGGTGCGCACCAGTGCGGCGAATGGAAAATGCTATTAGACGCAGACTTTTCTTTCGCTATTGTCTTGCCTCTCCCCCATCGTCGCTCAACTACCGTTCACTCAACTATCTTCGAGCAACCGCTCAACTGCTGTGCATCTTAGGGGTTACCCGTTGTTCACCCGCTCCCCCACCATACCCGCCGATACCTTTCAACTTATCCGCTTCTCGCTCACCAACCTAAAATTGTAATTTAAAAATGTAAAAAATGTGTATGTCACAATTTTCTGAGAATCTTAAAGGACTAGGCCGGATAACTGCGCGTTTTTGCTATTATTAAACCTGGTAGTTAAGCTGTCATGTCCTTAAAGTCTAACTGAAATGTTTAGAAGCATAAATAAGAATTATACGTTGTCGCATCGCAATTGTTTCGCTGACCATGCGAGATTGCCAATGTCATACAAGTTTTCCTGTTTTATAAAAACCTCTTAAATGTCAGTTTCAAGTTTGCAAAAAAATTTTTGGATTGATGATAATTAGAATTTACATTACCGTTTAACTTCCATTTAAACAATTACCACTATAAAAAAAATATTCATAATATTTTATACACGAGTCACGCCCAATTCTCTTGGGAAGTATCTTATGAATTACAGAAGTGGATCAAATCAATGTATCACGATTTTTTATGAGGTCGAATGAAGTTTGATCATTGGCATTTCCTTTTTACGTTCTAAGTACGACTCATTTCCGAAATGTTCTAGTAATACTTTACTCTGAAGGAGGAGGATAACACGTGATTGTGATTATATCATAACATATTTTTAATACAAATGTATTCAATCGCATGTTGATAAACAAAACCGATAAAACCTACATTCTAAGAAAAGATCTCTTCCGACAATCATAAAGAGAGTGTGATATCTTTGCTACCGGATGAGATGTGACTAATGAAATAACTGCATCAATACAATAGCATGACTGATTCATGAGGTGCTGAGAAGTAGAGTGATACAATCGTGCACCCTTAATTTCACAGGACAGCATTTTCCCGTCAGTTACGTCGTTTGATTCTGTTTCGGCTCTCCGTGCAGTGCTGCTTCCAAGCGGGCATTACGAAAGTTAGACGCATGCCAGTTTGCCCTGAAGATGTAAATCACCCAGTACTATCGAAATATAGAATAAGTCAAAATCTGAATTTTAGTGACTTATACCTCTCTCTCTCTCTCTCTCTCTCTCTCTCTCTCTCTCTCTCTCTCTCTCTCAGCAGCTCATACAGCACACAAAACGCTATAGTAGAGGGAAGATCTATTGACATTTTAGAGAGGTGTGTATCAGACTGTTGATATTTAAAAAAATGGCACAACAGAGGTAAAATACATTTTTAGAATAAAGGCCGCGGCTTAACCAGAGATAAACACTGAAGGAATGCGAGGAAAAATTAGAATTATTATTCTTAATAATGTTCACAATTTCTGCTTAAGACACGGCACATCACATGGCTTTATACACTAGGCAAGAATTTATATTGCATTAAAAATTGTACGAATAAAGAATAAGTCTTCCAAGTGAATCTTTTGCGACACTTTTCATGCGACATGAAACACCGTAAATGAAAAGAATTTCAAACATTGAAATGAAATTTCAATGTTTGAAATTAAAACGAGAATCTGTATGTGAGAAGTATTGGCCCTGGCCGTTGAGGCACTTGTCCCAATGCGACACAAAGCGGCGAATGGCTCGTGAATTCTGGCGGTAAGGTCTCGGGGGAAAAAAAGAAAAAAAAAAGCGGTGAATGCCTCGTAAAATTCCCGGGACTGTGTTGTGAACCAGTTCCGCACGTACTGTTCGGCGACGGCATCCGAGGTGAATCATCCTCTTTTTTAAGAAACCAAAAATGGTATAATCACAGGGAGAAAGGTCTGGGCTGTATGGAGGGAGACCGAGTACCTCCCACATAAATTTCTGCAAGTGTGCCATGACTGTGTTTGCCGTATGAGGTCTTGCATTGTCGTGGAGCAGAATGTCACCAAGGGCCTTAAACGGTCAACACAATCATGGCACTTTTGAAGAAATTCATGTGGGAGGTTCTCGGTCTCCCTCCATACAGCCCAGACCTCTCTCCCTGTGATTACGCCATTTTTGGTCCATTAAAAAAGGGGATGATTCACCTCGGACGCCGTTGCCGAACAGTACGTGCGGAACTGGTTCACAACGCAGCCCCGGGAATTTTTCGAGACTGCCATTCACCGCCTTGTATCGGTGGGGCAAGTGCCTCAACAGCGAGAGCCAATGCATCACACATACAGGTACTGGTTTTCGTTCCTAGGCCTCCGGCTCATTTCTTTTTGAATGCTCCTTAGACAACAGTTCACCGGCTATTATTTAATATGTTTCTTGCACACCAGGTTCTCTGTCCACATTTCATTCATTCTTTAGCGTATTATAGAAGAAATGATTGGTACATCTATTGCGCACGGAAAAAGAAAGAACGCTCAGGATTTGCAGAGATACAGACGGAGAGGGGACAGGAAGATCATTAAGATAATTGGAAGATACGGAAAATTATTATTAAACAGTGAGCGTGAATGGTTCGGCAAGTTACGAAATAGAAACAAACTAGCAGTTGTAAAAGACGCCGAGTGCAGATTTTGCCACAGAAAAACAAACATACAATACCAATAAAGCTGAGTAAATAGATTGCTTAGATGTCTAATGCAAAATGTATGCCAATCTTATGGAATCAGCGAGCCGAAAAAAGTAATTTTTATTAACGCAGTTGAATGAAGTTTTTTATTTAATCATTCTCTTCAATGTTTAGTTCATTTTTTCAAATGTTTTCTTGAAATAATTTATGCTCAAAGATGAGGAAAACACGTGTTTGTCGTAGCTGAGTTATCATAACATACGAATGCCTGACAGCATGTTGATCAATAAAACTGATAAAAGCCATGTTCTAAGAAAATATGCTTTTCCTCATTCTTAAGAGAGAGTGTTATCTTTATTACCGGATACGTAGTATCTAACAAAATAAAAACAATAGCACGATTGACGGATGTATCCTGCACGAGTTATTCCAACATCAGCGAACGCAGTTAACCAGTACGTTAGTAAGATGAGTAGGATTTCGCAGTATCAAAATGTACTACGTCTCACGGTTTTACGACCTATTTCTCGCATTTCAAGCCTGATTGACCGTTTCCCCTTAGGTAAAAAGAGTGGATAAAAACTAGAATTTAAGAAAAACATTTTTAAAAATCTGATCGGTTTTCAGTACAGTTTGAAATATCTTAAATTTATTGTTTCTTTTCCATTGTAATTCACGAAAAAGCTGTTTTTCTTGAAATGAATTTATTTTATTAGTGTATGTAATGAAAATTATTAACCATTGCACGTACGTATAAATACAAGAGAGAAAAGCTTTTTGGGATACAAATTTGAATTAATTTTGCATTTGAAATGTACTTATTAAATGTAAATCTGCAATGATTCAATGAAGCAAATCTAAGAACAATGCACGCACGCGCACGCACACACACACACACACACACACAAATCATAAAGCCGCCAGAGCAGCTTTAACAAAAGCTATTAGGATCAGCAAGGATCGCTGCTGGAAAGAGCTAAGCAACGAGGTGGATGCTGACCCCTGGGGTCGTCGTTATAAGGTGGTAACAGCCAGACTCAAGGCTCTGTCCAGGCCACCCCCCACTTGCCCAGTCTTCTTGGAGAAGATAGTGACTACCCTATTTCCTCAACAGAGAGATGAGTTGCCGCCTATTGATGCGCTTGAAGATGTAAATGAGGCTCCGGCGGTTTCATTAGACGAACTCTCAAAGGCATACGATAAGGTTCAAGATTGCAAAGCCCCTGGCTTGGATGGGGTGCCGAATGTCGCGCTTAAGACCGCTATTAAGACCAGGCCAGATCTATTCCTAGAGGCATACAATGCGTGCGTGCGAGAGGGGAATTTCCCCCGTCGTTGGAAGCAACAATGGCTGGTCCTCATTCCGAAGCGATAAGCCACCTAGCGACCCGTCAGCATATCGGCCTGTGTGTTTGCTGGATACTGCTGGTAAAGTGTTGGAACGTATCATCTGCAGACGGATTGAAGCCTACACGGAGGGACCACAGGGATTGTCTGATGATCAGTATGGCTTCAGGAAGGCGAGATCCACAGTGGATGCAATTTGGGTCGTCATCGATATCGCACGCAAGGCCATTGAGGGCAAACGATGGCGAAGAGGCGCAAAGAAGTATTGCGCTATTGTTACCCTCGACGTCAGGAACGCATTTAATACGGCAAGGTGGAGTGCCATACTTGCTGCCTTAAAAAACCTGGGAGTTCCGACTTACATCATGAAGATAGTTCGAAGCTACTTTGAGGAAAGGACTTTATTTTACGAAACTGAGACCGGAATAAAGACCTATGGGATCTCGGGTGGTGTTCCGCAAGGCTCAGTACTTGGCCCGCTGTTGTGGAATACTATGTATGACTCCGTTTTGAAGCTCCAGCTGCCAGAAGGTGCTAGAGCTATTGGTTTTGCTGATGATGTTGCGGTGGTAGTCGTCGGCAAATATACTGAAGAGGTCATGCAGGTTGCCAACGAGGCTGTGGCGACGATCCGGCGGTGGCTATGGTCGGTGGGGCTCCAGATGGCCGAGCATAAAACGGAGGCAGTACTGGTGACAAGCAGGAAAGTGAGAGAGGGCATTACTCTTAATGTTGGGGGTAGTAAAATAGCCTCCCAGCAGTCTCTGAGATACTTAGGTGTCCAGATTGACGCGAGACTGCATTTCGACGAGCACTTACGTATAGTGTCCGAGAAAGCGTCTCGCATGGCCTCTGCCTTGGCACGAATTATGCCTAACGTCGGGGGACCAAGGCAAAGTAGCCGGAGGCTGCTGTCTAGCGTAGTGAACTCTATGCTGCTCTACGCAGCCCCCATTTGGGCTGATGCCTTTGGGGTCCGGACGTACGCCCGCGGTGCGAAGTCAGTTTACAGAAGGTCCGCCTTGAGGGTGGCCCGGGCGTTTCGCACGGTCTCGTATGACGCTGTGTGTGTGATAGCAGGCATGCCCCCTATAGATCTTATGGCACAAGGGCCAGGCTGTACAAGCGAGAGGGAGCTACAAATAGCGTCACCAGGAAGGAAGAGAGGGAGGTGACAATGGCTCAGTGGCAAGAACGATGGACCCTATCATCCAATGGTAGATGGACATTTCGCCTTATTCCAGACGTATTGAAGTGGTCCCAAAGAAAACACGGTGATGTTGATTATTATTTGACCCAGTTGTTAACAGGGCACGGGTGCTATCGAGCATATCAATTCCGTTTCCGGTTGGACGATGACTCCTTATGTCCAACCTGTGATTCAGTGGTTGAAGATGTAGAGCACGTGTTCTTTGACTGTCCACGCTTCGCTGAAGAGAGGGAAGAACTCCACCGATTCCTCCTGCAGGTAGTGACTCCTGATACCATCGTCACTAGGATGCTGGTGTCCCAGGAGAATTGGAGAGCGGTAGCTACCTACGCTGCAAAAATTTTAAAGAAGCTTCGGATAGAAGAAAAATTTCGAAGGAGTATCCCGTGAAATTATTTAGCCTAGAGCGTGAAGCTGATCTTCCCCTCCCGTGATGCAATGCCTGACGGCGGTCCCGCGGGTAGGGAATAGGAAGTATGGGAGTGTTTTTTAGTGGGTAGGCACAGAATAGCTGTGAATCCAACACGCTGCGGAGTGCGGGCTCCGCAGTTTCTTTTGAAGATTTTTCACTTCCTACGCAAAAAAAAAGACAGACAGAGACAGACAGAGACAGACACAGACAGACACACACACACACACATATATATATATATATATATATATATATATATATATATATATATATATATATATAATGTGTGCAGGAAGGGGGCAATGTACCATAAAAAACATTACTTGGGTAATTGAACTTCATCCTGAATACTTCATTACGCCTGAACATGTTTTATTAAATACTACTTGTTTGACTACTTCAAGATATTTCAGAACTATTCTACAAATATCTATGAACTTTTTTACAAATATCTATGGCATGCAGAGAATGCGTGTCGAAGTCATAATTTAAATATACGAAGTAAAAGAAAGAGGAGAATGTATTTTTCGCCAAGAAATATGAAATTAGAAATATCATGAAGTTACTTATGACAATTCCCCCTGAACGGTAGGTAATTCATATTGAATCTTCAACCCGCAACATACCACAGAAGCCGTAACATTTATTATAATAGCCTGATTATACTAACTCACTAAAATATACAAGGTTTATTTAAAAGTGAATTTCCTCTTTCATTAATGCGCAAGGAAGATTATAAAGCGAATTCACCTTTATCCCATTAAAAATATTCCTACCTTTTTGATATGGTCAAAATATAACATCGGTAACCCCTTGTAAGACGTTATTTTAGTCTACATTTCAAATATGTTGTAATGAAAACTAGTGAGAACCCGTCAAAATTTGAGGGTGAGATCTGAGATAAATGTAAAATACTGTGCCTAAACTAATGTTCACAATATGTTGCGTTGTTTGGATCTTCAGGGTATAACGAAAGTATTTTGTGATGTGGAGTTTCCAAAATTTTCAACATGTTTGGCCCATGACCATGTGGCAATGCAATATCGGCAACAAATGACACAAAAGCTAGAGCACTATTATACTGACGAATATTATTTCTAAAGTTTTTTGTTGTGTCATCATCTATAAACAACTTTGATTTCTTCTGGCATATTGCTCGAAGGTAAACATATTTCCCCATTTAAGCAACACAGAGTAAACTCGTTTGCAGAATTTCTCTCACATGGGAAGTACAAAGCATAACAAAACTGACATTTCATAGACAACGACCCAACAGAGAACGAAATGACCTCACTAACACGACTTCTACGCTGACTTTCTCTTTCCCTGCGTCCACTTAATGTACGTTTGCGTCTTTTGTGGCGCGTGGGCAACGATTCAGAATTCAACATAATCTGTGTACAACTTCACTACTTAAGTACAACCGAGCAAAACCCACTGTCCGAAGGTTCTCTACAAAATACACCACAAAAGCAAATACATGCCAACTATCAACGCCACAATGCAATTATTACACTGAAACAAAACCTCGACGACTTGTAAAAAAATCTGAACAATCAAAACAAAACATCAAGCTGCGCCACTATGAAGCAGCTTTGGAAGAAAACAATTGACTATTGATAAGCGTACTATTACTGAATGATTTAATTAATTAATTTACACCGTAAATGTTGGTGAATCAACACTAACAGGATCTGATAACACATCTAGAGATCTCGTTCTTTCATTTAAAGGAAAAAATACTACAATCGGTTCCGTAGAAGCTCTAAACGAGGCCATGGCAGAATACCTTATTTTTTTAAATATATAGATATAAATTAGAAAACGAGAAATGAAACTTGATTTGCAAAGAGATCGAACAGTTTTCATTCTTCTAAACTGTACTGACACAAAACAGAAACGACTAGGAATAACCAGTGCACTGAAAGCAGAAAGTTTTCTACCAAGTTATCCAGAAAGCCTTGTAAGATTACAGAGGAATGAAAATGAAGCGCCAGGGAAAGTCTCGAGGCAAATGAGATCCCTTGGGAAAGTGAACAAGGGGGAACACGCTGTATTAAAAAAACGAAGAGCAATAATGTCTGACGTGTGAATCAGGCAGTGTGTGCTAGGAGTGGGGGTCGTTTTGTGGCCGAGTTTCATTGTTTTATGAATATTGTTGCCAAGTGGTGTAAGTTGGGGAAGGAGAAATGGAGACGAAAGAAATCCCAGCAACATGGGCGCTCTCCAAATGGATCCAGAAGTTATCAAATAACTGCAGCTGAGACACTCTCCCCCAAAAGTTATGTTTTCCAAGACATTTCTGCTAAGTGAAATATTGAGGCAAGAGAAGCTGAGAGAAATGTAGAACAAGAGTACGCTGGCACTGACTATGCAGCAATGCAATACAGGGCATTTCGCCCTGAGGATGGTCGCAGAATGGTGGCCGAAACGTTGGCACCTATGCCTAGAACGCGGCGTCTCCCGGAGAGCCAAATATTTGGAATATTTTATTTGTTCTTGAGGAACACGTGTGCGTGGTAAATTGTGGAAGACTATTTTATGGGGTTTTATTCAGCAGCAGTTTTGCTGTTGCACGTCACTATTTGTTCCTATTTGATTCTAAACAAATCTTGTGTCTGCTGCTTCGTTTTTGGGAGAGAGTGTTAAGAGGCGAAAAATCACTGGGCGGATACAATCGCCGGACGTTGCGCTGTGAAACATACATCTTCGCCGGTTCCTTTGACCTCGAGGAGGATTGGGCTGATGAGTGGAAGAGGGGGGGAGGATTCCTGCGCAGCGTCCTGTCTTGCGCATTGGCCCGAAACGGGCGAAAGGGTCGATGCTAACAAACACTTCGCCATCTGATTTAATCACTTCTGCTCAATATTTGTCCCTACGAAAATAGATAAGTTACTTCAATGTATTGGAATGTTTTTGGTCTTTGATTTTAAAGACAGAACATTTTTCATCGTAATCGCTTTATATTAATATATAATACATAGTGCATACAGCGCAACGTTTCGGAAAGTAATTGTTTCCATCGTCAGACTTAATTGGCAAAATAAATAAATAAAAATTTTTAACCATGGTCAGATACTCAGATATAAAAGAAGACTATAATATTACGATGGAAACAACTACTTTTCTAAATGTTGCGCTGTATGTATAATGTAATATATATTAATATAAAGCAATTACAATGAAAAAAGTTTTGTCAATAAAATCAAAGACCAAAATCACTCTAATGTATTGAAGAAATTTAGCCAGAAAAGAATAAATAATAGGTAAGTTACTCGTACCAGTGTAACGTTCCACTAAGCTGAGGTGGCTCATGTCATCAACTGATGCATTGCAGAGTCGCGATAATCCGAGCCTCTCTAATCCCGAGATTCCATGCAATCGGAGAAGAAAAAAACAGCTTGATGTGCGCCAAGTTACCAAAGAAGCAAACAAGCGGCGATAATCAAGAGATGGCTCTCGACAGATTGGCAATAATGCATCGAAGGTCACGTGTGCGGCGGTCAATGCCAGCGTCAATCTGTCTGCTACATGTTGTGACTAGTTCGCTCTCATGTGTATGTATATAGTATGCATGTATCTGTAATTTTAATAGTATCTGCAGATTAAATTTGATTTCGTTATTATTCATTTTAGTTGAAAATTCTGTTATGAATTTTCCTTCTTTCCGTGTAATCTGAGTAATTTGTAATCCGTGTAATGAGTTTTTTGTAATCCGAGATACCATCTGCCTCAATTACCTCGAACTATTGCGACTCTATTGTAATTGCAATGCATCTCATCGGGGGGTCTTAAGGTTTAAGAGCAGACAGTGGCAGGATTTTCGACATTAACTTTGTAGGTCGAATTCATTCGTTGTCTGGAGGAGAATTCTAAATGTTAATCTGATCTATAATTTTCCGTAGTTTCTCCGATCACTACAAGACGACAAGACTACAGAACCCTAACAAACGCCGGATCAGCGCCGGATCTCACATCAGTCGTAGAAAGATCACCTCCCAAGGTAAAATGAACTATACCTACGTCAATAATGCCCTTAGAATTTTCCGCGCCCGGAAACACGCAATAATGAATCAAAACTAACTTTGTGGATACGTGACAGCGAAAGCGCGTTTTTTATTTCTTCTGTGCGAGGTATTACTTTCTCGTTTACGTAGTACAGTCAAAATAGTCATTTGCAGGGACCTTTATTCAGAAAAAGTGTTTCCCTCAAAACGTCTGATAGTCCTCTCTCGTCTGAGAACAATACTAGCGCGTATCAGGATTTTTACCAAAATTAATATTCTCCAATCATTTGATCATGAGCTCCCCGAATTGGAAACGATCTTTTAATTTTAAAGAAACTTAACATGAAGCTACTATGAAATTTTCTTAAAAAATGACCAAACATTTTTTCTCCAAAAGAGATAAATTCACTTCTAAAAATGGCTTAGATCCAAGTTTCAGTAAATATATTCAAAAACTAGAAAAGTGTAACATCTTTTTCCTACATTAACACCTTCCTACATTAATGAAGATATTTTTTTCTAAATGCAACCTGTTCTTCCAAATAATTTCTTTACTACATTATGATACACGAAATATATTGAAAACGTGAGGTTTTCGAATAATTTGGCGTGAAATATGTCTCTGAGGAAGTGCACAAATTTTCTCGGTGATTGTTTAGTTTCAAAAACTTTGTACATTGTTGTCGGAATTTTACATTGTTACAATTTTACATTCGGTTTACATTTTTGTCGGAAGAGAACAAAATTTGTTTCATTACTAGCATATGGGGTTAGATTTTCATTAAAACTTCTGTAATTTCTTTTGTAAAATTGTTAATGTCAACTTTTTGTTATGCTGTTGGTATACTTAAACAGCACTGGTAGTAAAATGGGTAAGATAATATTCATTAGGGAGCCCACGCGCGCAAAACTTCCTTGCCCCATCAAGCATTTTTGCGGGTACCACTGATTATATTATGATACCTTTGTAAGTAAGAGGAGAAAGTATATGCTGTTCTAGAACTACTAAATTATTTCGAAGGGATTCCACACCTCTGCTTCATCCTTTTCATGGAGACATTCAGGATCTTTTCAACCAGAAAACGGGACCAAAAAGATTGAGAATGAGATGAAACAGAATATAACTGGGGATAAACAGAAGCATATTGAGAACAAACGCAATCCATGTAGGCCTTACTGTCGAAAAATGTTCAGGCAATAATTTTGTTAACAAAAGAAAGAAGTTAGTCGAAGTAGTTGGGTTTCAATTAGTGGATGATATGCGCATATATTAAACTAGCGGTACTACAGCAGCACATACTTTCTCGTTTGTAAATTCGCAATTTCGCAATTGTACTTTCTTGTTTCTAAATTCGCAATTTTTGAAAATTCAGGTAGTTCAACAAAAATGAGATCTGTGCCAATCTTATATGTTCCTTGTTCTATCAGGAAAAAATGTTGAGCGGTTCTTGAGAATTTTTTTAATTGTCATACTTTCAAGCACAATTTACGCGAAAACTACTCATTTTTTCAAAAACAAATGTACATGACTTTTTTAAAAGAGATGTCTCTTTACTACAATTTATTTGAGGCAAAAATCTGTAGCGTCAATTTTGTAATTTTTAAATGTTTTTTTTCTTAAATTTAACTTTTGGAAATTATATCGAGTTCGCTGGAAATGGAACTTACAGCAATTTTTTACCGTTGACAAGGAGAAAATTAAACAAAAAGGGAGCTATTTTTAAGTAAACTTGTTTAATAATTAAATTGTAATTATTAAACAATTTTAATTAATAATACAATTTTTAAAATAGTCAACTTTTCACCAAAAATTACGCGAAAGCGATTAACATTTTCGAAATTTGTACATGCCCTTATTTCATGATCTGTATTTCAACAACTGATTTCATTGAAGAAAAGATTCCATCTCCAATGTTGTAGTTTTAGAAAGACGTCGAAAAAATGTGAAGTTTTGCAATTTTCGAAAAAAACAGGGATATCAACAAAAATGTGTCCTAAACCATTCTCTAAGCGTCTTTTAAGATATTCGAGAACAATGTTTAATAAAAAATTGGAGCTTTTTTAACTAAAATTTTGAAAATGTTGAGATTTCATGTAAAACACCCCCAAAATCAAAATATCCATTTCATAAATCCAAATATCCAACGAACTCAGTGCCTGGAGTTCATTTAAATCGATCTGGAAATATAAATTTTGAAGAAAATCTGCTGAACGGTTTACGCGCTAGCGTTGACCCTAGAGGAACGGATGTTTTGCCTTCAATTGTTTTTTTTTGTTTTTTTAATCAAGGACCCACAAAACACGGATTATAACTTCACAACGTGTAAGAGGAAGTATATGTAGGAAGAAGATTTATCCACATATTCATTACGAGACGAGAGTCAGGGAAAAAGAGTTCTCTGCCAAAAATCCACTGTTTTCCAGCGCAAGATTACAATACTTTCTCTTCTTACGAAGTAAGGGCGAAAACGTAAAAAGGGTGTGCTGAGCATCAAACAGAAAACCTGCTGTATTTAATAGTAATGGAGTTAGGAGAGCACTGACCTGTGCTCTCATCCGGTGTCCAAAGTCCGGTGTCCGGAGGACACTCATCCGGTGTCCAAAACCCTATGTACCAATGTATGGGAGTGAAGAATCAGAGTGGGAGCCAACAACGTACCACTGGGCTGTAGATAAAAATAAAAACCATTTTTAGCATTTTCCACCTTTAAATGGCCTTGACTTTCAATACACATTGAAAATGGCAAACAGTTCTGTGTATTTATTTTAATGTTTATTACACATTTGTTTACATTGTTGTAACACCCAGTAATGTTTTGACTTGGAATCCAGTTACAAATTATCATTTTATAAAGCTATTTAATTCTTTATATAAGGATATCATACGCTAAAGAAAGATGACTGTGCCCGAATTGTTTTCTCATAAACTACCAAAGACTATCATCTTTGGTGAAAATTGTTTTTATTTTTCAACTACAGCCCAGCAGTAAAAGAAATTCTGAAAAAATTCACAATAATTTGTGTTTTGAGAAGTTTAAGACTCTTTCGAGCCTGTTCCAGGATTCTAAGACAGTAAAAATATTTTTGTTACTTTTTGCCTTCGAATTTAAAGCTGAGAAAATTTTTTTAAAAAATGTTTTTGTGATAGAAAATTATTTTATTATTTTTTGATATTTTTTCAATCAGATAAAATAGTGTTAAGTTGACGAAATTTAAAAAAAATGATCAAACGTCTTTGGATGTAGGGGGTGTGGGTGATTGGACGGGGACTAATACACTTTTCAAAAATCTTATTTTTATGTTAGAGTTGAAGTGTATTTACTCACATGTCAATTGGTTTTAGGGAAGTTTTTACCATCTTATCAAGGGGTACTTTTACCTCTGAAGTATTGAAGGCGCGCAGGCAACCTGCAACACACGTTAGGCTGCAACACATGTGGAAAACTGGAACTAGGCGTGCTTAGCCGCTAAAAAAGGACTACAATAAATTTTATTCTTCATCCTGACTTTTTTCTGGAACCGGAGTGTTTTCTCTGTCAAGACATTCATTCTACTATTTTGTACTAGTTTGCTGCTTCCTTCGGAAATTTCGACGTCCGATCGGAAATATTCTCAGTCAAGCGGAGACTCAAAACTCTGAACGTCAAAGATATTCCATCAGTCCTTTTCAATCGCTTAGACGGAAAGAAAACACCCAATTAATGAAAAGTTTGTATTATGAGAATAATTTCTAAGCAGCAACTCGGTGAACCGCGTGCCAATTCCAAATTTCTCGTCATCCCGAATGTCGTGTTGCCTGGAGCTTCGTCGAAGAGAGGTGGCACAGGCTGTTTCCAGGATTCGCCCCAAGTGGTTTTCCCTCCCGCCGCCCACGCCGCAAGCGAAGCGGCGCAATCCTAGATAAGCCCCTTGTCGAAAACACGCCCGCGTGGGTTCCACGAGCAGAGCCCGGATGTCTGCGATAAGACCGATGGACTGATAAGGAATAGTACAAAAAGACATCCGCGGTCCTAGCAGCATCACCAGCTCCTCACCGCTTGGGCCGCGTCCTGAACGCACTCTACTCGTGCTCAAAACGCGCTTTGAACTCGCTATGAACGAACTCTAAACGCGGTCTACACGTACCAACGAGTTCTGAACGCACTCTCAACGCCCCATAACAATACATTCACTGAACGAATTTTGAACGCACGCCATGTCAGTCACTCACCTTGCAGCTGTGCTGGTGATGTTGTTGGCATTGCTGTATCGCGAGGTCATGCAGGTTCAGGGCCATGGGATGTTGATAGAGCCTGTCAACAGAGGTTCCATGTGGCGCTATGGCTACGACACCCCCGTGAACTACAACGACAACGAACAGTTCTGCGGTGGACAAGAAGTGAGTATGCAACGAAATCTACCTTGCTATTATTTTTTTTTGCCTTACAACCAATTTTAGACCTTCAGCCTGAATTTCTATCCAATTTCGCTTGTACATCACTGATCAAGTAGGAAAATATTTGTATAGAAAGATGCTTGCTTAATTATGCTATTGAAATCTGTACAATTTCATTGCAGCGCTACTAGTTGCATCTTTCAACAACTCAGTACTTGACACAGCCATGACGTGATCTTGTGCGATTTTTTACTTTCTCGCCTGCTACGCACTTATGGAGTAAAGAGAAAGTATAATGTTGCGGCAGCAATCGGTGATATTTGGACAGAAAAACTCGTACTGTGGGATCCTGGTATCAAAAAATGGGATAAATATTCTTGTTGTTTGTAGTAAATTACTTCCTCTAACACGTTCTCTAGCTAGAATGTTTTGATGAGCCTTGATAAAAATTGACTGAAGACAAATCGTCCGTCCGTCCGTCCCTTTGGATGTTAGCGTCTAAACTGTTCAGACGATTTTATTCATAACTGATAGTTCACAATCGATTTGAACAAAAACGATTTTAGTTTGAAACTTATTTTTATTTTGGGAGTCCATAACAAAAAATACCCAACATTTTCTAAAAAAAGGCTCCAAATTTTGTTTATTTTTTTCTGAATGGCGTAAAAATGATTAATAAATGGCGCAGGTCTAATTTTCATTGAATTCTGTATTTTACGATATTGCAAAAGTTTGAAATGTTTTCGGAGTCTTCTTACACTACTGAAATACAATATTGTAGCAGAGATTTGTTTTCTCACTGATCATGAAATAAGGTCTGACTGATTTTGAAGACTGATCTTGAAATAAGGTCATGAACAAGGTAGTGAACAACTTTTCAAAAGTGTTAGTAGTTTTCGCGTATTTTTGGCAATTTTAAACAATTTTTTTCTAAAAACTACTTCTAATTTTTCTTTATTTTTGTCTCGGATAAGCAAAGTGCAGCAAACAAAGTCGTGCTGTTCCATTTTTGGCGAACTGTCTCCAAAAATTACAAAATATTAATATCGCAAAAGTACAATACTGGTGAAAGATATTTTTCCATGAAGATCCTGAGTTCGAATACCATCCCAAAGAAAAAAAATTGCTGGTTGGAAACACAGCCAAGTGGATCAATTTTACGAAATATGAAACTGTAAATTTCGAACATAAGAGAGAGTAAGCTGTGGAGTTCAAGCATCCAAGTACATGAATTATCAGGACTGTTACTGGTTTGTTTTTATTTTGTTGGAACATTCGCATTATTTCAAATGCGTCATATGTGCTCATTTCATTCCTGTTCCGTATTGTGCACAGTGACAAAGCTTTTCGGGCGCTTCCTGAACGTTAGTCCTTGTCTGTCTTGTGCTGATAGCTCAGATTTCAGGCGCAACGACAGAGTAAGCACAGTCATTGTTACAATTTAGAAGTTTCGGATTTTACTTTCCTTTTTATGTTTAGGATTTAACAGTTCCCCGTCGGACAACAATCAAAACACATGAGTTATGACTCAAGATGGCTATTAGTAAACTTATTGAAAGAGTGATAATTCCCATATGCATGATTTTTTCGTATAAGAAGATGGTATTACAAAAGGTATTGAATGGTTTTCGGTTGAACATACAACCGAAATAACAAATTACAGCATGGTTAGTTATTTACTGTTTTTCGGCTTAGTGGGATTAATTACTATTGTTTTCATTACTGCATATGTATTATTTACAATCCTCAGACATTGCAACTGTTTGTTTCTTTAATAAACTTATTTAACTAATACTTTCAATTTTTGAGAAGAAATGAGTGTTGTAAAGAGAGGATTAATGTTCATTGGATATTCGCAAGGTCGTAAAAGCACATGTGAGATAATGAAGTGTATAAAAAGCACCTGCACGAGATGAAAGAATATTAGCTAATCATCTTAGATAAAACAAATTATTTCTTTTAGATTTGATAATCGCAAGCGATAAGATAATATTCATACGGTAAGATGATAGGAATAGTAATAATAATAATAATAATAATAGTAATAATAATAATAATAATAATAATAATAATAATAATAATTACAAAGATTTGCAAATTCTTTATGTTCTTGTTTAATCATGACTCACGGTTGACTTAAGGTACTAACTCTCCGGGTGAAAGTGACACTCTTCGAAAACCTCGCGTCGTGATGGTTTAGCTGAAGTATTAGCGCGGAACACCGTTAAATTCTAAACATTATCACACTCCAATGGCGGAGTTCAGTGACATATGAACCGATCCTGAATTTTAGGCAACAATAGCATAATAAACGCTAATTACTCTAATTTACTCTTTACTTACACAGTGGAATTCTCTCAATAAACTAAAACAAATATTCGGTCGAAATAGACGAATTTACTAAGTGAATGTTTCATCTGTGCATTTGGCATTATACCCTACTAACTCACAAATTCAATGCATTCTTATGCACTAGAATATTTCCGAAAACAAGAATTATCGGGGCTATTTGTTTTAAATAGCAAGAAAAAATAATTTCAAAATCAGCCCATTTTTTCTTTTGTCACTTTTTCCAAAAATATATTTTTTTGTTTGATCCTTTCTACAAAATACGAAGCGTTTAAGAGGGTCAGCATTTTTGATTTTGTTAATTAGAAAATTATTGTGTCTTAATCTTAAGACCGTTATCTCAGTTTATTCTAGAGACAGCATTGTCGCTGACTGTGCAGTGACTGACCAGGAGGTCCTAGGGTTTGCGTCTCCACGGTGGCATCACACACACACACACACACACACACACACACACACACACACACACACACACACACAACACCACACATGTAGGGAAACCAGTCGGGAGCTTTGAGTTCGTTCCGGATGGGGGAGATACCTGGAAGGGGAAATCCCCTCAAGACCTGTAATTCGGCGCCAGATATCACATCCAGTCGGGAGGAACACCGCCACCCCTAATGATAAAACATTCACTACACTAACGAGACTAATGACCGTAGCAGTTGACGTGCCGGGAAACGTCAATCAATTAATCGTTAGGACCCTTACATTTAGTTGAAAATACAATATATGACCACGTGGTACGAAATAGTATCCTTTCGACAGGTTACGTTGGTTTAGAATGCATTGGAACAATAAATAACATTATTGAACAGTTTAAATATTTTCTATGAAGCATGTTATGCGACCTGCAAAATAGAAATAAAATTTTCGAGTAAATATTTTTCAGAAGTCTACTACGTTGAAAACTCTTCTCATAATGTATTTTGTCTTTCTGAACCACCGCACTTGAAATTGGACAAGTTTAATATTAAAAATAAATGGTATGTGCTGCATTATTTCACGATAATATAGGTTTTGTTCAATTTAAATTCAACGTAATGTTAGTAATATTCAAATGAAATATGTGAATTTTTCAGTGTTCAATACAATTCTGTTTCGTTTTTTATATTTTTGTTCGAGTTCAGCCTATTCGTTGAACCTATCAGTCGTTAAAAGTAAGTAGTCGATTATGCAATTTTGGTTATGGATAAGAGAAGAGGAACTGTGATAGCAGGTATTTGCAAATAAGAAATACGTACTATGATGAGCAAAAGTAAGCAAACAAAATGCGAACAATATAGAGGTTAAGGCTACTAAAAAACTGAAGGAAATCAGGTGCGTTTTTAATGGAAATAAAAAAAGATTTTATTGGTTGGCATCGTTTACACGGCCTGATTCTGATTGCATTAAAATATATCAATGTTAATTATTTTCCGAATAATAATTTTAAATGTTTAACACGAATATTCATAATATTTGAATTCAAAGGAATATTACGTAACGTCTATGGGTGATGAGAGAAAAACTCCTTGTTCTATTTTTTAAACTTAGAACAAACCATAGCTTTTTAAATTTAATTCAACCATACATCTGCATAAGTGAATGTATTCCTTTCTATTTATAGAGTATCAATTACTTTTAATGTAGGGAATGAAGCAGCAATAGGCATTTTTATTTATATACCGCGTCCTCCGGGTAACTTTTTTATAACAGTTTCATTAACTGTTGGGGCGGGGGATCTGAACGCCATTGCAACGACAGTATTTTAGCTTCCGATTTCTGTGAATGCACTATTTCTCACAAGTTGTGTATAGATTGAGAGGTTTGGCGAGGGAATAGAACCTTGGGGGAACCCAACAATAATTCATTATGATGAACATGGATAGGTTATTTCAACATTGAATTCTGCGTGGCCAAGAAAACCCTATCAAGTTTAAGAGAAGTTCACCGATGAGCGTGCCTTCCGTTTAAGTTGACGGTCTGTGAGAATGTTTGTGTTGGGGTTGTGCGCAGGTGCAGTGGGGGGAGAACAACGGGCGTTGCGGCGAGTGCGGCGACAACTGGGCGCTGGCGCGGCCGCGGCCCCAAGAGAATGGCGGCAAGTTCGGCACGGGCCAGATCGTCGCCAGGTCAGCTCTCTCTCTCTCTTCCTCTCTCTCTTCTCTCTCTCCTCTCTCCTCTCTCTCCTCTCTCTCCTCTCTCTCCTCTCCCTCCTCTCTCTCCTCTCTCTCTCTCTCCTCTCTCTCTCCTCTCTCTCTCTTTTTTTTTTCTGCTGACTTGTATTTTGAGACTCAGTTTTAACGAGTCGACTCGTGGTATAGTGTAGACAGATTGCCCACCTTCCACCTCTGGATATCGGGATTCAAATCCCGGACCATCGATGGGGAATTTGTGGTGGCCAAAGCGGGTTTGTGGCAACTTTATTTTTTCGGGATTCTCTCGTTTTCCTTGCATCTCATTTTCTATTGGTTCATCATCATAGTAATTAATTGTAAGACTTTGACGTGTCAAAATCTTGGCTGCCGGAATAAGCAATAGAGTAACATGTGTGTTCTGTGCAGCTACGCGTCGGGGCAGGAGGTGATTGCGACGGCGCAGATCACGGCCAACCACCTGGGCGGCTTCTTGTTCCGCTTGTGCCCGCTGGCGGCGCCAGACGCGCTGGAGACGCAGGCGTGCTTCGACCAGCACCCCGTGGAGTTGGCCGACGGCAGCGGCCTCTACTACGCGCTGCCCAACGCGCGGCCCGGCGCCTTCCACGTGCGCCTGCGCCTGCCGGCCGGTTTCACGTGCCAACGCTGTGTGCTGCAGTGGACATACGTCACAGGTGGGCCTGCGCGCGGAAGATGTTACGCCTGGACATTGCATTCCTCCCTCCCTCTGATTCATTCATTCATCACCATATACATTCACTCTTTACTTTCATTCAAGCTATTTAACGATTTGAAATTATTAAGCACTTACCCAAGTCGAATTATTAAGCACTTACCCAACCATTCACACACTTTTTTAATAATCTGTTTATTTAAAAATTCTTGATACAATTATGTTCCATTCTCGAAATAAGTTAACCTGTTTAATCAAAGTTATTCAATAACTATTCGTAACTGTCTGAATATTCCTTTCGATGTGTGAGGATAATGTTTTACTTCAGTTTAATCAATTTGTCGAGAAAATGCCTGAGCATTCTATATTCGTTTACTAATGAATACAGATGTTTAAATTTAAATTAATGACACGGGAAAAATTGAGTAATTGGTGATACACCAATGAAAAGTCCGTCCGTCATTGGATTTTTAACTAAATGACCTATATGTTCTTTGACCAAACTGAGGCGAATGCTTCTTTACATCTAATATACTATGAGGTTGTTTGGCTCTCCCAGAAATTTTACAAACTGCGCGTTATGTTTCATTATCATCATACTTCCGTCTCATTTCATTCGTGGAATTCACTTTTATTCAATCGATCTCGAGTCATAATATATTTTTGTTTCCATATACTTGTCTAGTTTTGCATCGCAGCCTTCTTTCATGCCGAATTGCCCTCGGATCGAAGCACCTATTAGTTAATCGAATAAAATATAATTTACATCTATTCAAATGAGTTTTCTATTTAAAGTAATAAAAATCAACCAAACATACGTCATTTGAAAAAATAATTGAGAAGAAAGGTAACAAGATTTTGAATACGTTCTGGTTTCATGTAATCATTTCAATAAAAGTAATCATTTTATTTCTTAATTTAGCCTTGTTAACTATTGGCTTTATCACGGGAATATATAAAATTTATCATGACTTGGAGTGACATACCTCAAAATTAGCGTACTAATCACTACCAGGTGCCTGTTTTAACACCTGGGTTACTGTACTAGAAATTGTCTTTTCCCTTTCCTCAAGGAAAACCACTTTAAGTGGAGGTAAATGGTAGCTAGAGAATGATAGTGTGAACGATAGTGAGAGGCAGAATGATAAAAGCTTTAGTTTATTTATTGTCTAAATGTGCCCACAACCGTGCTATTAGAAAGTTGAATTTATCTTTACAGTAAAGCAAATTAGTAAGGGTGTACAACATAGATGCTGTTAATGAATTGGGAAGGCCAAAGAAATCTACACACATTTCTTACCCTATTCCATTCCGCCGGATTTCAAAATAATAAATCGCTCACATACTTGCATGTCTGTTCAAAAACTACATTATGTCCTTGAATTCATGATGTAACAGGTGTTTGACATATGTATTTTTGAGATTACTATAGATGAAATAGTAATTCCTTTGTAACATCTTTTTTCTCGTCTGTGAAGCAAGCATGTTACTTGATTATTTGTTGGTCTGTGTTATTTTTGTAAATTATTGCTTATTGACAGTCATGCTTTGCTTATAATCCTACTTTGTTGACAGGTAACTCGTGGGGTCTGTGTCCTAATGGTACCGGAGCTCTAGGATGCGGTCCTCAAGAGCACTTCCGTACATGCTCTGACATCAGCATCTGGTAAACTGGCTTTCAAGATCATCAGCTAGCGGCCATATACACATCTAATGTTCCTATTTTTATTTATTATTTCCTTATATTATTATTATTATTATTATTATTATTATTATTATTATTATTATGTACCAAAGATTTTTATACATTTGTAAAAATTATAACTAATAAAATCCTTTTATTCACGAAGTCTTCATGATTTTGCACATCCCTGGCGCGCGATTCTCTACCCGATAAAAAAGTTGCATCCGGTTGACATAAGAAATTGATACATTTCCCTGGAAACACGAATAACACATATTCAACAGTAGTAGACACTCATTCTCTCCACTCATCATGCCTCTGTCTTCTCGGCATTCTGAGACATAAAGTCAAGTCAACCATTCGAGCGTCGTACTTCATTTCAATTTTCAAGAGGCAGTTGTATTTTATTTTCATCGAATTACAATAAATCTGGAGATTACCTTGAATTTAAAACGAATCAACTACGAGTATTTAAACATGTTATCTCCGTTTTACTTGAAATCGTTGAAGTGTTTCTGAAATTGTAGGCGGAATTTCAATTAACTTAGTTATCTCTGTTCAATGTGTTAAACAAAACTTATCTTCTGTCGTTTTTCCAGAGACATGAAACAAGACAATTAGATATCCTATTAAAGGTCGGTTTCAAATTAGAAGTTGCTGAATTTTTCAATAACTTCAGGCAATATTAACTACTTACAAAGAACAAACCAAGGAAGAAACACACGACGTGAAATATAATTGAGGCGCTCGGGATTCGATATGGCAAACCATTTCAAGTGCCTTCACGTAAAGAAAATTAAAAGATTCGTTTCAAATTTGAGATAAGTCAGATCGGAAAATATTCATTTTGAGAAACATCCTGAGTACTGTTTACTAGGTGTTAGTGTTGTTCACAGATGGACAAGGGGGTGTTTTGAATAAGAAAAAAACCCTTTCTGTATCAGGGAAACCAAAAACATATTTCCGTTAAAATTTCGACACCGATTTTTTGCAGCATTGCTTAAAGTTCTTTATATGCTTACAAGAAAGTAAAACCAAACCTGATATTGCAATATTACGTAAATTCATGGCAATCTACATACTATCAATACAATAATATTACTACACGAGACATTTTAGACATAACGTGTTCAAAAATTTGCACATGTCCTTTACCCTTAACAAAGTCGTTCTATGAGAACAAGATTTAGACAACAGTAGGTGTTCATAGGAATAAAAACTTTACTCTCCTCACAGTTCATGATAACCTTCGCCACACTGGACTTAAAAGGACATCTTTATTGGAATAAATATGGCGACCAAAACTTAAATCTTCATTATCGAGACCGTATTCGTTCAATAAGTGATTTAGAGTCTCTTGTAGCAAATATTACTAAGTAAATAGCTATCTCCTTATTGCAACCAACACCATTCGCCTTATATTCAGGGTGGAACAACTAAGTGATAACACCCATTGCATCTCCTCAACCCAGATACAAAGATGTCGCCTGAACAGTCAATTGCATAAACAGAGGCTACCTGAGTACAGCTTAATTTGTCTTTGTGCCATTTTGTTCTACGAAGATGTAAAGTCAATTTTTTTATGGAATCCTATGTTAAATTTTAGCGTATCGAAATAGGCTTAAAAAGACGATTTCAAATATGTGTATATTTTGGTATTTAAGCGAATTTTTTTAAATTGATGTTTTTGAAACGTATTTTTCCATTGAATCGACGATTCGCCCTTTCCTGTTGACTAAATGGAGAATTTCGCGAGTCCGTTTTTCACATAAAGGCGGTCATTTACTTAGGCACAATTGCAACTACTTTCTTCAATACTAATTTTGCCGAAAGATGAATTCGTCTAAGGAAGACTCAAATGTTGCATACAGGATTCCAGAAAGTTCTAGTTTGGTCACGCAAATACTGTTCTGTTATGTTGTCAAATGTGACAATATATTCTATAATAAATTTTAAGTAAGTAATACAAAAATCAATGAACAATATCTTATTAATCATAAGAATCAGAAGAAATGAATGCTCTAAGAAGCTGGTAGAAGTACGTTATCATTACTCCAGCGGCGCATTTTATACTCCAGGCCTCCGCACTGTAATCTATTCATAGTACGTGGCCTTTGAGCGTTTTCGGAAAGCAGACAAAACCATTCACGAGACCTTTTCCTTTAGTTTCTCAGCTGAGAACGGGCAAGGTCGAATGCAAAAGTACCACTTCAGAAGAAATCCTAGAGGTGCTGCAGAATGGAAGACTTTCTCATAGCTAAGTTTTCTAATTTCCTTGGTGTGGATGGCTTTACGGTCTTGCCTCATCCTCTTGCCAGCTGCCATCTATCGCCGACCAAAAAATTTTTTTAAATATTTTCTCAACTTTTCGGTTTCCAAATAGTAGAACCGAAATATTATATTAATAATATTAAAGAATACTAAAACCTTGTCCTAAACAGCAATTTTCATTGAAAAATTAGGAACCGTCTTTCAGAAAATGATGTTAAGTATTGAAAATGAATGCAAAATTTGCGAAATGCGAAATTTGAAACACTTTTTCACAGGAAACTTTTTTTTGACAAAATGGCTCCAAATGAAAATTCTGAAAATGCGGGATTTGGAGCTCATTTTCACAGAAACAATTGCGTTTTTGAAAAACATTATTTGACATTATTTAAGTACATGTACTCAATCATATAGTACTACTGTGAAGAAATTGCTTCTAAAGTAAGTTTTTCCAACATGAGAAACAAGCCAAAAAACTTAAATTTTTTGTAATTTTTGAAAAAGCAAAAGAATAAAGCAAAATAGCATTTATGCAATCGTGTAAGGTTTGTTTAGCATTAACCATACCAAAAATGTAAAGAAAAATTTGGAGCCGTTTTCCAGAAAACCTTGTTTTTGTAATTTTTTAAACTTACAAATACTACACGCACTATTGTACGAAAACTAATAATATTTATAAAAAATTACTTGATCTTAAAGAGAGAACTATTTATGGACAACAATTTTCAATTGAAGGAAACGTCTATCATTAATATTGTAGTTGTAAGATGTTGTCAAAAATATGAATAATTTTACAATTTCCAAAAATTCAGAGTTAATTCTCAAAATCGCGGATTGGCAGGCGGACGAACCGACAGGCGGACGGCCCGACAGACGGACGGATGGACGGACGGACGGACGGACGGACGGATCGACAGACGAACGGACGGACCGACAGACGAACGGACCGACAGACGAACGGACCGACGGACCGATAGACGAACGGAGCGACGGCCCGACAGACGAACGGCCCGACGGCCCGACAGACGAACGGCCCGACAGACGGACGGACGGATCGACAGACGGATGGACGGACGGACGGACGGACGGACCGACAGACAGACGGACGGACAGACGGACGGACGGACGGACGGATCGACAGACGAACGGACGGACCGACAGACGAACGGACGGACCGACAGACGAACGGACGGACGTACTGACGGACGTATGGACGTACGTACGTACGTACGGACCGACTGACGGAATGACGGACTGACGTTTTTCTTTCAATTGGTTTTTCGGCATCACGGACTCACATAACACGGATTCTGGCTACACCACGTGTTAGAGGATTTTCTTGTTAATTTAGAAACTGGATTTACATACTTTTTCGTTATCAGGGCCCGTCAATTATTATTTTTCTGCCCAAAATTTCGCCATTTTTTCGCGCAGCACTACGTAGCCTCTTCTGTACTACGTATATTACTCCGTATGTACGTACGTATTCGAGAAAATAATACGTTACAAAAGCACATTTATTTTTAAAGAACGAAGATATACACATATCTGAAATCTTAGTTTTAAGCCCATTACGATACACTAAAATTTAACATATAATTCTATTAAAAACTAAGTTGATATTATGTCTTCGTATTAAAATATAGTATAAGGACCAAGTAAGTTATACTCAAGTAGCCCCTATTTATGCAATCGACTGTCTAAACAGCATCTTCGTATCTAGCACGGTTGAAGAGATACAAGAGGTGTTATCACTTAGTTGTTACGCCCTGTAATCCCCACATGTACGTAATCAAATGAATATATACGTACGTATTCGAGAAAGTAAAAAGAAAAAAAGAAACAAGTGTAATGAAGTTCCTGCGAAGTGTTGCAAATTATTAGTTAGTTAAGAATATGGGTGGATATACGTGGGTCCTTCCAATGTAAACCGGAACTTCGTTTATTTGCCTGGCGTATTTACGTGATCAGCGTGGCATCCTCAAGAATCCGTGAGGGAAGACAGAAGACACAGCTATGCACACGGCCCTCGTACTCACGACTGCCACTGAAGTATAACTAGAATGAACTACAAGTATGTGTATGTTGCGCGATGCGTAATTATTCATTTTCTCGACAACAAAGATCTGAAATTGAATGAAAGTTTGAAGAGATTCAAGAGCACAGTTTGGTCATTCTTCTCTGAGTAATTACCAAGAAATTAAAGTGGGACCAGACGTGTCGAAATGGTCGTGATAAAGTTGAAAGTGAATCTCATAAACGCCAACTAACGTCAATAAAGGCAATATTCAAGCAGTGCGTGAGCTTTTTGAAGGCGATCGCCGCATAGCCGTTGCCCATTTTATATCAGAGGTGGGTGTAAATGTCTATACCATTATTATGGGCAAAATACTGAAATTTTCGAAATATTGTACTTGATCTTATTTCAAAATCTACCTTGAAAATATCATTGAGGGAAAAATCTCTATCTCTAATATTTTAGTTGTAGGTAGACACCGAAAAAATCTTGAACTTTGTAATTTTCGAAAAATCAGTGTTGTCAACGAACATGATGTCTGTACCATTATCTTAAATGTTCTTAACACTATCCAATAAATTTGTATCAAAAACTTTGAAGCCTTTTTTTTGAAAATTTGGAAAATGTCCCAGGGGCTTCGTGTAAAGTACTCCCCACCATAACAGTCGAACTGAATCTGAAGTCAAACAACGAATACAAAAATAATTTGACTTAAATTCTTCTCAACCCTAACTCATTAACATTCCAATACATTCAAAACATTGCTAAAGCAAATAGAAAAAATCCTAAAGATTTCTTTAAATCTTCTTAAATCGTACAATCCTAACAACAAATCCATGTATAACACACGTACGTTACTTTACCTCTCATTGCTACATGGTATTAAACAATTAAAATCGACACACAAATTTAAGTTTAAATAAAAATCTTATGTTGCATAACTGTTTCTATAAAATAAGAAAATATATTCTATATGTTTCAGTTTACATTATATTGTATCATTTTAAAAATACTTAATATGCTTGTAACAAGTAATCTACTTCAGTTCTTGTGTTAATGACCCCATCACGATCAGGTATTCGTTCAGGTTTCCTGGTTCATTGAGCAAATGCTGAAATGTTCCCTTGTTTGAGTCCTGCACATAAATTTAGCTCCACTATATACACGTTTTGTGGTGCCCCCTTATGCTTGATGTGGTAGGATTAGAGCCAAAAGTATGGGATCGAATCTGTAGTTGATTTACGAATGCAAATAAGTTAACTGTAACTCAGGAGGGAAAATATCTAGTTTTCAAATGCTGCTAACCTTCCTTTGCCGATACTTTAATTCATCATAATTTCTTAATGATTAAAAGGTTGGAAAGTAAATATCGAACTCAAGGAAACGTGCGCAGATTGTACTTTTCCCCCATATGTCACAGTTTTTACTGTTCTTCGACAAAATAAATCAAAACAAATCAGTTCAAATTACCTATCTTTCACTAAGTAATCTCCCGCAAATCCTCTACCCCTACTAACATCTCTACGGACGTTTTCTTCAGTGGTTAATATTTACGGATGAGAAAGGAGGTGACGCATGAGGTTTCCTTAAAGTTAAAGATAAAAATATAAATTATTAACACACATAAA
This sequence comes from Teleogryllus occipitalis, assembly GCA_011170035.1. Lineage (NCBI taxonomy): Eukaryota > Metazoa > Arthropoda > Insecta > Orthoptera > Gryllidae > Teleogryllus > Teleogryllus occipitalis. The sequence goes on along the minus strand of BLKR01000124.1, from coordinate 107,221 downwards.
AGGCAGGCAAGCTAACTAGGCAGAACTAAATAATGAAATCTATCGTACCACATCGTTGTTGGAATAACGTATCAAAATTGCCTCTGGCGGTCCACTAGTAGCGATGTCAAAGATTGAAATAATTTTGCTGACACTCAACAATGAAAAGTAAGAATTCATTAGCAATTGATCTGAAGTGATCTAGTGCACTGAATACTTGCCCAGATAAGGTAAGATCTGTCTGCCGATGAAAACCGTCAATCTCAACAGTATCGGGTACTTGAAGGCGTCGAGAGGACTGCAAGAGAAACGAAGGTGATGGACGACCTGACCTATTTCCCCGCCACCTTGGCTCTATCAGTCCAATCACCGAGTTTCACCGCCTGCCCCAACAAGGCAGCGGCCAGGAGCCCGAGCCGGACACCGGCGACAATTTGCGTGACAACAAACCTCTTAGTCGTCGATAACGTGCGTCCGAGAGGCAATTCCTCGATACGCAAAGGGGTCGCGAGATAAGAAACCGGCGCAAGAGGAGCATCACAAGAGGTAATGAATGCCCCGATAACGCGAATTGGGGCGGGTCGCGGGCGAGACGAGACGGGAGGGTACGGTGGTGGCGGGAACGGATGCGGAGACGCGGATGGAGGAAGGGATGGAGAGGAGGCAATGGGGAGAGCGGGATAGGGAATTGGGCGGGTGGATATGTATCCGTGTATGGTAATGCGGGCGTGCGCGAGGGTTTGGAGGGGGAGTGGGTGGGTGTTCTGGCATGCGAGTGGCGAGGGTGAGTGAATGGGTTATTTGGAGAGTGTGGGTGGGTTAGTTGGTTGGTTGCTCAGCTGGTTGGTTGCTCAGTTGGTTGGTTGCTCAGTTGGTTGGTTGCTCAGTTGGTTGGTTGCTCAGTGGGCGGGTTGCTCAATTGGTTGGTTGCTCAGTTGGTTGGTTGCTCAGTTGGTTGGTTGCTCAGTTGGTTGGTTGCTCAGTTGGTTGGTTGCTCAGTTGGTTGATTGCTCAGTTGGTTGATTGCTCAGTTGGTTGGTTGCTCAGTGGGCGGGTTGCTCAGCGGGTGGGTATGTTGGATGATTGACTGGGTGGGTAGTTAGTTGAATGGAGGGATGTGTGGGTGGGTCAGTGAGTGGGTTGGTGGGTAGGTTGGTGCGTGGGCTGGCAGATAGAGTCTCGAGAGTTCCTATGAGTGTGTATGTGCGGGTGGGGCGGGGCGGGGCGGGCGGGCGGGCGGGCGGACGAATGATAGCGGCGAGTACAAGAAGGGCGGCAGCGCGCCGCGGGGCATTCCGTCGCCATGGCTCGCCTCGCGCCCTGCCTGCTCGCCGCTGTAGCCGTAGCCGCTGCGCTGCTGGCGCCGCCGGTGTGGGGCCACGGGATGCTGATCGACCCGCCCAACAGGGTGTCGGCGTGGCGCTACGGCTTCGACACGCCCGTCAACTACGACGACGAGGAGCAGTTCTGCGGAGGCATCGCGGTACGTGTGGGAGCGGGGGCGGGCGCTGCGGGGCGTCGAGGGGCGACGACACGCTCGCGTCACCACCATTTCACCGACCGGGAATTTTTTAAACATTTTTTTTCTGCATTTTCTCATACAGAGAAGCAGGCGCTTTAAAAGATTGAACAGAGCTGCAACTTAGCACGCGTAGTACTTATGAGTTACAAACAGGAGAGCGAGGACAGGAGACCTCAATAATCGATAGTTATTGTATGCGATGTATGGCAGAATGGGGGTGTAGGTTACAATTACAGGAAGAAAAAGTTTCAGGAAGTTAGTTCGAGAAATCATACGTTTCTATTTAGGGTGGTTTAAATTTATCTTTTGAGAATATAGATTTGATTCTTCGGCGTTGGTCATAGGTTTCTCTTAGGTTGAATATGAAGTTGCAGGGGAGGATGATAAGGAAAGCAAAAAATTATTAGATTGGTGACTGATGAATCGCGTGAACAAACTCTTTGTGTAGTTGATTGTTTGACACGTACCAAGGCGCTTTGACAGCAGTGTGAAAGATTCTATTTTGGAATGGTTGGCGCGTTTTACGTACTGAAGGGGCAGCTCCTCCCCAGACCGGACTTGCATAAGTAATTATGGTACGAATGGCACCTTTCCCTGCTCAACAGATTTCGCCCGAACAGGAAATGGGGCGATTAAAGTTTGCTCATGGAAGAGTAGTCAAAACGGTCAACTTCCACACTTGGGTTGCGGGCTTTAAATGTCTGTCGACCAGAGAGCAGCATCTCTGACACAGTGGGTTCTCCCGTTCCCCCGTCACCGATTATCATTGCAGCATTATAATGCATTTCATAACCGAAGCATATTGCCACATGCATCACATTTTTCAACAATTAGCAGAACAATCATCCCATATATGGGCAAACATGCTACATTTGACACCAATTGCTCCTTGATGTAAATAATAATAATTTATGATTTCATAAGCGGCCGTAAAGCAGAGAATCAGTCCTCGGAATCAGATAATTTGTTTATTTTTTGGGACTAATAGAGGAAGAGTCCTCCTTCAATAATTTTTCATTTCCAAGAATCTCAGTTGAAGGACTAAAATTCCTTGGGATCCTGGAGTGGAACATCAGCGTCCGTAGCACGTTGGTCGAATTTCTAGGAGAAGGATCTCCCATCTCTTCCCGTCCCCCTTCCCCCTCCCCTCCATATTTTATTTACCATATTGGGGTCATGTCATCACTGGAGCAGGTTAACTTTGCCACCTGTTCTTAAAACGTCTCACGCGCTTCTAGATAACACAAAAAAGCAAGATAACAAAATGTACGATAAAGAAATCTATGAATAGTTTGCTGTATCCACAATTGTTACCAATATAACTGTTATCAATATAATTTGGAAATTGAATACAGATGAATGAAATGCTTTGAATGTCTATTCAAATAAGTCAGTATACCTATATTAATAAGAAACGTGATTTATGAGTCATCAAGCAAGAAACTACAAAAGTTTTGTAGATCTTTTTCAAGGTCTGTATTCAGATAATTAAATTATCAGAAGAGTTTCCCTGAAATGTGTGAACTTCACTCAAAAGGTAACAAGATTCAATGTTTTAGATATTTTATTGTTGATTGATTCTCAACTTATTATTTGTGTGGAAGTGTTTTAGAGATTTTGCTTATTGATCTTCTTGCCATCACTTTTTATTATTGTTATTACAACCGTAGTTGTTGTCATCGTCATTGTTGTTGAAGTCCGCTTAGTTTGTGAACATGAGATATGACCTACCTTATTATTAGTAATCCAAAACTAAATTGTGGCATAGCAGAAGACTATCCGGGATAATATTTAAAAATTGGAGAAGAATAATAACAGTAAACAGTAAACAAAATTATTTTGTAGATGAAATCAACGTATGTTGCTCATAATACACGTTTTTCTTCCACTTCCAGCATTTTCAGTAATTACATGTTTTAAAAGCTTGAAAATTGCCAAAAAAAGTTTTTTAGTTCTTTAATGCATATAAAATAAATTATTTTTATGTGAAACAAAAGCTTGTGATACGACAAAAGCATATAATTTCTCCCATTATTCATCAATTTTTGAAAATTCAGAGAGTTCAACGAAAACGGGACTTGCCCATTTTATCTTTTCTCTATCCGAGAAAAAAATTATACAAAAATTTAGAGCTGTTTTTGAGAAATATTTGAAAATTGTTATTGTTTAATTTACAAGAACCCTAAAAATCAAAATATGCACTTTAAATTCGCAGAGCCTCGTGTTCGGCCAGATCGATGGAGGGATATCAATTTTGGAGAAACTCGTCTAAATTGTTTAGATGTTGAACACAGAGAGATAGAGACAGCGATATGAGTCAGACAGACGAATGTTTTTCGTAAACCACTTTTTCGGTATGAAGGACCCGCGAAACATGGATACTGCCTAGGCAACGATTTAGAGGAAGTAAACTACATAGGAACATGACTTATCTTCTTTTTCAATATCAGGAACTTATAATAAGAGTTTTAGTTTCTAGGAATATTGGGACGAGAAAGTAAAAAGCCATGATCTGTTTAAATAGGAGAAAATAGTAGCTTATGTATAGAGACCGTGGAGTGGTACTTTCTTGAGCAAGATTGATATTGTTGTTATTATTCTTATATTGCTATTATTATTGTATTGTATTTTGCTTTCTTGATTTGTTTCTTTGTATTGTCTCATATTTTGTATTTTGGTTTTGGTTTTTATTTACCTTTGCTTCAAAAAATATAATATTTCTTAGATTGAAAGGTACACACTTCGCGCCTTTCAATCTAAGAATATTATATTTGTGTATTACGGTACATCAGAAGAATTTATAATTTTGTTTCTAGAATTTTACATCCCTGATAAAGGCCGAATGAAGGGCCGAAACGACCGCACTGTAAATGTAATTTTATTAATAAAGGCCTACTTTCAAGAACCAGAAGAACATAATGAAATATTAATAACCATAAGAAAATTAGATGTAATAATAACAACAAGAAAGAATCTGAGTGTGCGTGTGTGTGCTGCAGGTCCAGTGGGAACAGAACGGCGGCAAGTGCGGACTTTGTGGAGATTCGTACAGCCTCCCGAAGCCGCGACCCTCTGAGAACGGAGGCACCTACGGCACTGGCACCATCGTCAAGAAGTGAGTCTTAAATAGAAATACATGAGACGGCGTTCATATTAGTAAAACATATGATTTAAAAGATGTGCTGCTTCCATTTTTTAACGTAACTTCTGAATATTTAATTCCGGAGAGTACCTACATTAGGATATTTATAACATATTAGAATACAATATACTAAGAAAGAATTTACCGGGAGCTGTTGCTCAGTGCATCAACTGATGTCACAGAACTGATGTCACTGCAGCGCCTCTGATCGGGAGGTCCTAGGTTCGAGTCCTGACGGCGACACTAGCTTTTCAGCTACGACGAATTCAGTCGTTGTCTGGAGGAGAATTCTTGCGGCTGGTTGTTCTGATCGGTAGTTTTCCGTGGTTTCTCCGATCAATATCAGGTGAATGCCGAAGCAGTACCCTTCCAAACGGGCCACGGACCGTGCGCGATCTGTCCTTCCTCTTCCTTGTCCTATTCTCTCCCCTTACACACACACTTACACTAACATACACTACACTACCACATATTCTGGGAGATCGGTCGGGAGCTTAGAGCTTGTCCCGGCTGGGGCGATGCCCCGCTGCTGGTGGGAGAGTTCTGGTTTGGGTGAAACCCCACTAGCCGACGGTAGGTGGGCGCCGGATCTCACCATCCAGCAGGGGAAGACCATCTCCATCTCCTGAGAAAAACATGCACTACACTAACGGGATCAATGACTAAAGCAGTTGACGCGCTCGGAAACGCGAAAAAATCAATCAATCAACAATTTTGTAACAACGAATGTTACTCCAACGTACAACGCTGAGAGACAGTTTTATGCACAAAATTCGCACCACACGGTTAGCACGGATATTATTTTGAGTCTTACTAAATCTATTCTATATAGGTTCGTCCTTGACGTAGGCGATGGGTGGGCATGGATTTGCACACTCCCATGTGGTGATGTCGTGAAACTATGTAGAGTTAACAGAAATACATCTTATTTACCAAGAAAGTATGTACAATTATTTCGTATGTTCACTCGTTACAACTCGGATAATCCTACCGGACCACCGGACGCGGCCCCTGTCATGAACTCTAGCCGTTGCACAGGGGTTATCAGTGGTCTACTAGTACAGGTAACAGGGGTTATCAGTGGTCTACTAGTACACACAATTGCGGTTGCGAATCTATTGCCGAAGCGGCAAGCTCGTGCCACCATGGACGGAATATTCTGTGCATTTGTTTTGATATCTCCTAACAAGTCACACTGAATCCTCCTAATCGTATGTCAGTCCTTAAATACCGATGGATCATATGATCTACCCCTTATTCCCTTGCTAGGCCGTCCATTGCTGCCAGCTTGCAGCACGAGCGTCGTCATAGTTTTGGCTACCTAATGTGAGACAAACAATTGGAATTTCAGGCTTTCTGCTGCCCCTTACGGTTCAATTCAACGTTACGTGGCGAGACTCAGGCCATCAGGCCTGCACTTCCTTCTACGACGCAAGTTTCGTCACGCTCCTTTCACCATCTAGCGGGAAAAGAAGGTATCACTCGGGCGACGAAACATGCGATTTTTTTTTAAAATTTAGCTCAAAGAAGGTTTTAGGTTTTGGATTGTTTTACATACAGTAAATCTACAACATGGAACAGTCAGCTTCACTTTCTCCCTGAAGGAAGGAGATCGAAGGATTTTTTGTCCTTTCGCTCGATCGGATTTGAACCTGCAAACTTGGGTAAAACAGTTCGATAAGCTAACCGTTATACCAGCGAAACCGAAGATTGATTGATTGTTAGTGATTCCGGGTGCGTCAACTACAGAGGTCATTAGTCCGGTAAGTGTAGTGCATGTTTTTCATCGGGAGGTGGCGGCAATCTTCCCCACTGGATGGCGAGATCCGGCCCTGACCTACCGTCGACTAGCTGGGCTTTCCTGAACCAGGTATCTCCCACCAGCGGGGCATCGCCCCAGCCGGGACAAGTTCTAAGTCCCCGACCGGTCTCCCGGCATGTGTGGTAGTGTAGTGCATGCTAGTGTTAGTGTGTAAGTAAGGGGTGAGGATAGGGCAGGGAAGAGGAAGGAAATATCGCGGTACGTGTGGCCCGTTATGGCCGGGTATGGCTCCGGCATTCGGCTGGTGTTGGCCGGAGAAAACACAGAAAACTATCGATCAGAGTAGCCGGCCGCTAGAATTCTCCTCCAGATAGCGACTGAATTCGACCTAGCTAAAAATCCTGCCGCGGGGGGACTCGAGAACCTACGACCTCCCGGTGAAAGGGACTGCAGTGACAGCAGTTGATGCACTGAGCCACCGCTCCCGGTGCGAAGCCGAAGACTGCTGTCGGTCTGCCTCCCTTTGCCAGCGCGGTTGACCAACCAACGCCGGTACACTGAGCTCTTGTGTCTAGGTACCAAGCGGGCCAGGAGATCCAGACGACCACCCTGCTGACCACCAACCACAAGGGTCACCTCTCCTTCCACCTGTGCCCTCTGGCGCATCCGGGCGACCCGGAGTCGGAGGCGTGCTTCGACCGCTACCCGCTCAAGCTCACCACCGGAGGCACCGTCTACCGCCTGCCCAACTCGCAGTCGGGGCTCTTCTCCGTCGACCTCGTCCTGCCCGCCGGCGTCACCTGCGAGCAGTGCGTTCTGCGCTGGACCTACACGGCGGGTGAGCCATCGCCCCAGTGGCGGTTGCCCCTTATGGGCTCTAGGGCGTCCTCCTCCCCAGAAAAGTTGCAGAAAGTAGACTCGTTTAATTTATGCATACCACCTGGGCAATTTCTGAGGAAGAATTTAGTTTTAAATGCCCGATTATGCGAAACATAAATATTTTCTGAATGGGTAGCATCGTGGTCTATCGGGAGTCCGTCCGTAGCTAGTACATGCGAGGCAATAAAAGCTTCAGGAAGAGTAGGGGTACGGGTAGTTGGGTGGCGCTAGCGTGCTCCCAGTAGAGTTTTGTTGGGCAGAGCCCGCGGCAATCAACTAAGCTGAGAATACCGACCCTTTCATCTGATTTCATAAGTTACAGTTTTGTTTGCTGAAAAAAATTTTAAAAAAATCTATTTTCGCTTGAGCTTAACAGTATCGCCCATTATTAACGTAAAAGTTGTCTTAGACAATTATTAAATTCCCGATACGTGTAAATCGTTTGTACTCTACACGGCATAGTTTGCCTCTTTCAAGAAATATATTTTTGAAGAAGTAAAATAATGTGTGTGAGAGTTCGAGTATACATGCCGCCCCTCTTAATTCGCAACCCATCGGCCGCCACTGATTCGTTCTCCTTTGAGATGGCGAAGCGGGCTTCCATTCCCACCTTTTCATGTGGAATTTCTGGTATGTACGTATGCATGAAACCTCTTGTGATCTACACAATTCTTTGCTTCACCAGGGGGACAAGTCTTCGGGGTGAGCACCGTAGCTTTTTTGCCTTTTATCCTCATCCCCCACCGACGCGCAATACACCGACGTGCTGACGGCCGGACCCAGTTTGCCCTCGCGGAATCCTCCCCATACAATGCCTGGGTAAGGACCACCTTGCTAGCTCAGAGCTCCTAGGTTTCCAGGCTAGTACCGGAGTCTCAACAATGCGCCACTCATTTGCGCCGGGAACAAGTTCCCTCCTGTATGCCCTGAGTATCGGGCCACTGCCACGACGAATCCGAGAGCCCAACTGGGGCCACCTGAACTTAGGTCCAGGCGGCTCGGAGCCCGTCTCCCCATTGCTTACCGCCAACTACCGACGTGGGTAAGAATTTCTGGTGGGCGATGCAGGTTCGCGACAGGTTTCCTCAGGTTCCGCCATTTCTTCTGGCACCAATTAATTCCCCTCCATCATAATACCCTGACGTCGTGATCATCAACCCTTCAAAACTATTCACTAAAACAATCCCATCCATGTATTAAGCTATAGGTAAGCTACTAGACTCAAAATAAAAAAGAATGCTTTGAGACTGTGTTCACATACGTATCATCATCATCATAATCATAATCATAATCATCGTAATCAGCAAGGGTTCTGCGTTTTTGTTTATTTTCGTTTGGTCGTCAGTGTGTGAGCTTTCCGGCTTCATTTTTATTATTTCTTTGTGTAATCCCTATTTCTACCGTTCAATATAACTTTTAATAAAATTGGAATATGTACACCTATATTCGCGTTACATCCGGACTTCGAATCCTCAGTAAAGCGTAAGTGTTCTGTGTTGTAGCTTGTTGAACATTCTTAGCACGCGTTTTAGGTTAAATGAAATTTCAAGAACGTTAAGATATGTGCCTGGTTAGAGGAAGGACACAAACAACGATGTAGCAGCCGCCAAGTACCTTCAGCCTCACTATGAGAGAATCTTCTGGTCTCGTCCCACTTCTGTGGCGGTCTTCACATGATCCAAAACTCTTCCCTTCACAGAATGTTGTACTACCACCTGATTCGAACATTTGGGCTGTAGTGGTAATACGTATGCGAGCGTGAGGGTTAGTTGTCATCACATCTGAAGTAATCCTCCTTTCTCAACTTCGAGGCTAACTTATTTCCAGTTTTTCATTTCCTGTGATACAGATGGCTCATCACTTAACGCACTTAATAGTACCTACTTATAGTCACTGATTCACAAAACACATAAGACAATTCTTAGCTTATCGTTGTTTTCAACATTGGAAAAGTATTGGTTCTTCGGAATAACGCTTTGAGTGGCTTCACAGGATAAGATTATCAATGATGTGATTCTCCTCGTGGAAATTTTATTGTGTTGAATATTTTTTGTTCTATTATATAAGGACCTGTCACAATGATAATTTTCTCTCGCATTTATGAGTATATAGTAAATGACATTTTCGTTAGAATAATAAAGAAGATTTGATGTATCTATTGTAGCGTCATAGACTTGACTCCCTGCTCCTGAGTTGCAAGGTATGGGGATGAAGGAGCCAAGTATAGGCTCCCGAACAAAGGCCACCCCTCACGGAAATCCCAGAGGGTAGGGGGCTGGTTCGTAGACGCCGGGCACAAAATGTGGCGTCGGTGGCACTCGCTTCAAGACGAGTGCGTGGGGGGCAGATGACGTAGGAGGTCATGTGACTCGGGCCTATATTAAGGTGCGTCGCAGGACCCTTCGGGGGTAATGATTCTGGTTTCCTCGCGGCAAACACCGCAAAACTTGTCCGGCCAAGTCTGGCGCGGAAGTGCTGAAGGCACGAGTGGGTGTTCGAGGTTCGGACACGGTGAAGTATGCCTTATACTTCAGGGACGGTGGTCTCCTGAGGCCTAGTTGCGAATCTGCCGAGTTGGCTACTCGCAGGCGCGGCCGCAAGGCGCGTGTTGGGAGAGGGGACTGCGGAAGGTAGCTCCGACAAACGCCTTAGAGTGAGGTTTTAGTTACTGTAAATAATTTATTGTAAATAAATTGTAAATACCCACTCGTGTCTGTTTCTTTGTGGCGTAGATCTCTACCCACGACGTTACAGTATTATAATGTTGTATGTGTTGTATTTGATGTTGCTTGTTGTTTGTATAACAACATCCAAATTGAAATAATTGAAAAAAGGAAAATGTTTGTGCAACCATCGAGATATGTAGTCCAATTTCACTATTAACTCGTGTACAAGAAACACTATTTGCTACCTGGTGATTTGCAACATTATGTGCACGTCGTTCATGACTTACTCTCCGAATTCACAATGACGATTCTGAGTAATTTCATCATAAGCACTGGTACTACTGATACAATAACTTGCCCTTTTACTAATGTAACTGTACTTCTTTCAATAATATTTGTAGCAGATTTGATAGCCCTTTTTACTTGTATTCCATTGGCATCAGCACTTATAAATATCACTTTTTCATGTCACTAATTTTATACAAATTGGCCTTTCAGGTAACAATTGGGGCGTCTGCTCCAACGGAACTGGCGCCATGGGTTGTGGACCCCAAGAGACCTACAAGAATTGTGCCGACATCACCATTCTCTGAACGGCACGTGCAGATCCCGTCTCTTGAGTTGGCCTGATGCCGTTCGTCTCGATTTCCTTGTACATTTTTACAAAACCAAATATGTCAAAATATAATTTATTTGTTGGGTGTTAAAATGTGTTTTCATTATTTTGGGCTCTTGATACCTTATTACTACCTCTATGGTCTAGAGAAAAGTATTTCAGAATGCTCACTGTGTAAACAAAGGGGGATTCTTAACGCTTCATGTGACGCAGTGTTTGGAAGATAAATTATACGTAGCGAGCGTGAGAATTAGTGATCTATAAATGTAAATGTTAAAATTGTAACAATTAGGGCCCCAAGGCCGTGATTTTGACCGGCATGCATCACCAGCGCTGAATTGTTTTTCTGTTACAAGGAAAAAGGAGAATTCAATTTTGAAGAAACATAACAATGAATAATTTCAGATGGAATAAATTGCCATCGTGTTGTCCCAGTTTAGGTGAACAAATGTTTCTAGTGGCATTTTGCTGAGAGCGCATCGTTTCTTCATATCAGTTCCTTGGCAATTTCTCTCCTACAACGTCCAGAAGCTTCTAGTAATAGTGAGTCGACACAGAGTGGCCCAAGTACTAAAAATTGCCTCAAAATCATTTTTTCGGACACAAAAATGTTCATTGACGGAATTGAGGGTGGAAATTACGACGGCCTGTATCACGCACTGCCCTGCTATCGCACCCGATTTTAGGCCGTCCAAACCCTAGCCCGTTGGCCGACCGTCCAAATTACGGTGCTCTGGCTGATGTTAATGATCTCCCGATTATACAACACGCTTCGAGCCTTGGGAATGTGCATTAAGTTACGGTACTATTCAGGCTGGAATGAAATCGAAAAATTACCAAAGAACACTTTCTACTGAAATGTAGGCTTCTGAACAAAAACTGTAAAATAATTATTTGATGACAGTATTATGGGGAACACACTGGTGTGTTTTTTACCTTGAAATTACTCGCATGTATATTTATCGATACCAATACATGAAGAGTATAATACAATAAACAATAAAATGGGGCGTCATCCACGCTGTAAACTGTTTTAAAAATAGTTTTATTTGTTGAATTTGTCTTTCTTGCATAATTTATTTCATGCTTAGCTTTGTTCAAATATGTTCTTTCACTATCTGGCATTAGACTTACAAATGAATCGTAATAGTTGATAACGCTATACTCCCGTTCAAAAGTTCCCAACAGCCCATGGCCTTTTATGTTCCATACGGGATATGAACTGGTAATGTTGCAACTTCGAAATTACAATCGCCTTAACAAATCCTGGCTGGTGTTGATGATGCGAATAGTTAGATTTTAATACAGGTACATTTTTTACCCTTTTGTGCTAACACGTACAAAAATGGAATATCTCAATGGTATTAGCACAAATGCTATGTGCAAAAAAGGAGATCATTCTCAATTAGTTCCGAAAATTCTCTCGCAACATCTTTTACAACTACATTTGATTCCCGGGTTTGCTTAACACTTCCATATTTTTCTCCCATAATTTTTGAAGAGATTTAAACTCCGCAAACTCAGTCTAATTTGTGTTCACATTTACTTCTTCAATGGCTCTATTAATCGTTTTGAATTCAAAATTATATAAATATTAAAGGGCGACTGTTTTGGTATGTTTATGTGAATAAGGTGCTCAGTTTAATAAGTTGTGGATCACATTCTTTTGAAAATCGATATTTACACACCTAACAACGTAAAAGGGAGAAGTCGAATGAAAGAACGTTCATTCATTCTCTAGCATTACTCAGTTTTGTTTTCTTCAAATTCACTTGAAATTCTTCAAATGTAATAAGTTCCAAGACAATACTGTTCGTAGGTTTTAGCAAATTTATTTAATAAATACAATACAAATTAAAATTAAACTGAAATATGCAGCACGATTTATTTGACAATTCAATTATTTACTTAAAGATGGCAGAAACAGTGTTGCCAACGCCACGAAAGAAAATTATGGTGTATGAAGTGAAAATTCCCTTTTGGTACTGGAGTATAATCAACGCCACCTACATATATCTATTTAGATTGCGTTGGTTTAATTCCCGGCACACTCACTAAGACAACAGCGCCAAAACATGCAAAAACACGTTTTTGGAAATTTCTTTGAAAGTTATGGCCGGATCCGAAAACAAATCATCAGTTCTCAATCAGGAGATCGAATGGTGTACGGGAGTAACTGTGAGTGACCGATCCGCTCACACGCACATACGCACTCGAGAGTTACTCAAATACTGTGTAGGGATGGGAATTCAGCCATTATTTGCAATTATACGAATATAATGTACTTGCAAATTTGTGTACAATGTACTTACATGTATAACGTAATATTTATTTTATTAAATCAAAAAATCAGTTTTGATCTATTCTAAATCAAATTTTACAATAACCAATTTTCAGCATTAAATTTTTTATCTTTATTTGATTTTGATTTTTAGATTTAGAAACAAACACATTTCCTTTAATTTATTATCTCCAAGTACCTTCGTCTTTTTACTTTTTCGCTATTATATCTACTTACGTAGAAAAAAAAGTATAGAAAGGCTACAATGGAAAGTGGCGATTTTTCGACAGAAAAACTTGTATGGCAGAGATATTAAAAAAGTGATAGATATCATTTGTAAATCCAGTAAATTTCTTCCTCTAACACGTTATGTAGAAAGAATCGAAGTTTAGAGGTCCTTTGTACCGAAAAATCCATTGACGGCAGAACATGTGTCTGCTGTCAACACTAACGCCTAATAGATTTTCTCCAAAATTGATATTCTCTGATTCATTAGGACGAAATAGAGGTCCGCGAAGAATATTTTCAAAAATTACAAATTTTACTTCGAAAGAACTCGAAAAATGTTCGAAAAATGCAAAAGTTTAAACATTTTCGGCAAATTCCTACAACTACAAGATTAAAAAAAATCTGTTGTTCAAAGACAGATCTTTGTATTAGATCATGTACAAATTTTAGAAACTATGAATAGTTTTTGGTAACATTGGGTGAATTGTAGGCAATTTTTAAACAGCTATTTTCTCAAAAACCTTTTTTCTCGAATAGAGCAAATACAAATGGCGCAGGTCGCATTTTCTATAAATTTTTTTTGCGTTTTCGAAAATTGCGAAAAATAATATGGCAAAGCTATAAATTAAATCTGCTTTTTGTGTTACGGTAGGCTAAGGCTTCAAAGGTTTGTAATCTGCAAGACGTCGACCCCTTGCATTACCAAAGAAACATTTTTGTTTCTGAATTTCCCTCCTCCTCAAATAGAGCACAGTTTGCGTACAAACAGATTTTCTTGAAAACTTATGACCTAACGAAAAATGCAAATTGGAATTGTGTGCGCTTCTTTTGTCGAAGAGAATGTATGACGATATTGGCGAAAAAGTAGGAGGATACTATTTGCTTTGTTTTTATATGACGTATCCGTTAGATAAAATCGAGAGAAAATGTCCTATTGTAGCACGACTTGTTATACATTCAAGAGGCGGTGTATTGGATGCTGGATAAACTTGTCCTTACCTCTCTTTAGGAAACTGTTTCTGTCATCTACTTACCACGTGTTAGCTAATAGTGTTACAGTTGTGACACATTTATCATTTGATGGGGAAGTAAAATTAATATTCCTGACTATTGAAGTTATTACACTTCGAAGCACACACACTGCATTAAGAATTAGGAGTTTTTTTAAGAGATGGCTCATGTATTAGGACAGAAAATATACAATAATATAAGAAAGCATTGTCTGTTGTAGTGCTACTGAATGAACATTACTTGCACACACATCGTTCAGAAGCGTGTCGAGAAATTAATGTTCACGTCGTCGCTAAGGAAAACAAGCAGCAAAACCCAAAAATGAAAAAAAATATCAATATTGGATCAAATAAAAACTTTCTAAAGCCTGGAATGATCTTATTTAACAAGTCTATTCGTGGAAATTAGTCGGATAGTGAACATACCAAAACAGAAATTAGGACTATTGAGAACGAATCGGGAGCGAATGTACAGTTTTAATGAAGCGGAAAAAATATTAGGAGTGACCCACACAGTGGAGTAATCAATCAGTCGATTGTTAGAGGCCAGGTATCATGTAAGCAATGTTTACAGAGTGGTTGTTTTGGTGCCGGTGATAAGAGGAGTATGTGGTCACTACGATCATGAACGGCTAATCGTGGTCGCGACAGCTAAAATTATGTTGATTTTAATTTAGCCAAAATGAGAAATAGCTTTGTCGGTAATGAGAAGTATGAAATGGTACTCGTATTATCCGTTAATGACATTAGATGAATACCGCGAATCGCTGTCGTGTCTCACTTCGTATTTCGTAATGCTCTTGACGTCAGTGCGTTACATGCTTTTGAGTTGCAGCGACTTCTGAAATTGTCATGCCACTTTAATTAGTTGGGGCCCCAAAGAGGACGAGGAGAAGAGAAGAAGAAAAAGATGAAGAGAAGAAGAAAAAGAAGAAGAAGAAAAAAGAAGGAGAAGGAGAAGAAGAAAAAAGAAGGAGAAGAAGAAAAGAAGAAGAAAAAGAAGAAAAAGAAGAAGAAAAGAAGAAGAAAAGAAGAAGAAAAGAAGAAAAGAAGAAAAGAAGAAGAAAAGAAAAAGAAAAGAAGAAACAGAAGAGAAGAAGAAAAAAGAAAAGAAGAAGAAGAGAAGAAAATAAGAAGAAAAGAAGAAAAGAAGAAGAAAAGAAGAAGAAAAGAAGAAGAAATGAAGAAGAAAAGAAGAAGAAAAGAAGCAGAAGAAGAAAAGAAGAAGAAAAGAAGAAGAAAAGAAGAAGAAAAGAAGAAGGAAAAGAAGAAAAGAAGAAGAAGACGCAGCAAGAGGATTTCGTTTTGACGTTACCCAATATGTTCTATATTGACTTTTTCGCTTATGAACCTTAAGCACAAAGGAGCGCAGGTAATTCGGAGTAACAAAATTTCAAGAAAGAATGAGTAAGTTACTTAAAGAATTGGTTTTAATAAGGTTTTATAATTTAAATTGTTATTTCTAGTTTGATATTCTGGGCAGCAGACGCCGATTAACACCTACGCTGGCAAGGCATGGTGAACAGTTTTACTAAATTCCAAATATACTTTAAAACATACTAGTTAATGAAACTAAGTCTGATGTGCAACTGTAAGTTAATTTTTCTCATCGGTTGCCAAAGAAAACTTTAGAGGCCACAAGTTTTAGATTGTATAACATCTTACGAAACAAAATTGTTTGAAACTACTCCCCGATCAACCACTACAATATCTATAAAAAGCTTACTTCAATTCATACAATACAACATTACATGGAATATCGTGAATATTTACACCGCAAGGACAAAACAATCGATTAAATGCAATGATAGCACTTGAATTCTGCCCACTCATCACCCAAACATCAAAACATTTCGGGCCATTTCACAAAAACACGCCGGTGACCCTCACATCTGAAGAGGGCCAAAGCGACCGCACTCGATCCCGGTCCGACGTCTCGGGCGCCCACGTGTCGATAACGCACGTAGCAGCGAAGGGCGGCGATAAGACGGCAAAAAAGGCGGTGGCGTCCAATATGCAGATGATAAGTGCGGGTACAAGAAGGCGAGCGAGCGTGGCCGGCCACAAGTCCCCGCCATGGCCCGCTCCGTCGCCCCCGTCGCCGCCGCCCTCGTCGCCTTGCTGGGCGCGCTGCTCGCCCCGCAGGCCGACGCCCACGGCATGCTCATCTCGCCCGCCAACAGGGGCTCCGCGTGGCGCTACGGCTTCGACGTGCCCGCCGACTACAACGACAACGAGCAGTTCTGCGGCGGACAGAACGTACGTTCGCGCCGACGCGGAGTTCCTGCTCGTGTCCATGGAGGCGCACTTTCGTTTAACTGCACCGACTGTGGATGACTCGGAGTCGCCTGTGTAGCCTCGTTCATAGAGAGGTTTTAGGGTTCGGATTCATACGGTGGCGGATTTTTGGCACTCGTAACATAACAACAGGGTTGTATTCAGCCACTGTCTGAAAGAGAATTCTAGCGAATGAGCGCTCCGATAGTATCGGTAGTTTGGCAGATATGAATACCATGCGAATGTCAGTGCGGTACTAGTATAAAAAATGGGCGAATAACAGTGCACGATCTTTCATTCCTCTTTCTTGTACACTGCACTCCCATACACACACGCATACACACACACACACACACTTACATACACAACCTTACGTGCATTACACTACCAAGCATGTCATATATACATCATATCTAGAGCTTGTCCTGGTTGGGGCGATTCCCCTCTCTTGCACCGCCCCGGAAACGGAAAGAACACGCAAATAGACAGAGAAACGCAGAAACAGAATAAACCCAGAAAAACACGTATTTGTTGGTGCCTAATCTCACGTTTCAGAGTAGGAACACCGCCACTAATCAGTATATATCATCCACAAAACTTACACGACTATTGACCTAAGAAGTGCACATGCCCAGAATCAACAAATTCTCACCCACTTATCTAGTTAGTGAATGAGAGGTAGGGGAAAAATGAGAGCCTCGAGAAGCCAGCTTTGTCTACCACAAATTCAACATGCATTGGTTGGGGGTTGAATGCGGGCTCCAGCGTTAGAAGGCTAATGTGTTAGCCATTACGTTCTCTTCTCCACATTCTCGTTGACTGTCTTCACATTGGAAGCGACTGTATAAATCGATCCGCAGCGCCGGTTCGGTACTCAGAGATTGGACAATGCGAGGCATGAAATTTTTCGTTGATTCGTCTGGGTGTTCATTGGACAGAGGGCTCTCAATCCTGCACGCAAGCCTTAGCTCGTACATCAGCCCCGGTATTGATGGCGTGTCCAATGAATATTTGGGCGTTCATATCTGACAATTAAGCAAAAGGGTCAATGCTCCCTTTCAAGAGGTAGAATATTGCCGTAAAATACAAATTAATGGGAGCACGAACATGCCTTACCTGAATAATATCGACCTCCTTTTCGGAAGCTCTTGTTACATTTTGGAAGCTGATTTTAAGTTTAAACTGTTTAATGTATTGTATTAAAGTATATATTTAAAGTGTATCGCATTTTAAACAGATTGAATTGAATTGTTGTGTCAGTTTGAATAGTCTGCTTGATTAAAAATAGTGTTTTATTTATTTTTCCTTTCGAAATGTAATTGTTAACACCAGCCACTCCTAAGTTTAGTGCCAATAGCTACTTTTCAAAACGTTAGTTCCCTTTCGGATGAATGTGTGTATCAGGTTCTCTACTCTAATACTCGAATTCCTTGATATCTACAATTTTATTACTTCCTCTTCCAATTTACTTTAAGAATATAGCGACTCGCATCATTACATATCAATGTTTCCATCTTCTGGATTTGGGATTTAGGACAACGATGCTTCAAAGTATTTATTACAAATACTTTTACTGGAAGCTGGTTCATGCGAATTCTAAAGAACTGAATAGCACAATGTGTAGTAAATGATAATTTGAATTTCACACCTTCAAGAATTATGATATAGATTCACTACTAATAGCCACTAGATATCTTTAAACATTGAATTCACATCCCAAACGAGATTTGTTAAGAAGGCTAGAGGTCGTTGGTTTTCAATTTTCCTAACCACAATAAAATGCTTATATCTTGTGTGGATAAGCATCAATAAAAGCTTACATTTGCAGCTTTCATTTGTGTACAACAATTTTAGACAAATATGCAAGTAGATGCATTGCTGAGGTACAACTATTGTACTTCAGCTTGGAGATTCTTCGTTCAATAATATTGTAATTAGTTTTTATTTTATGATGACTTTCAAAAAATCTTGGTTGTCTGGAAGAGGCCGAGTCTTAGTCATTGTTTCCTATATTTAAGTCGTAATACTGTGACCTTCTTCAGGGCTAATTGAAATTTTAATGACTTATCACTAACTTATTCCTCTAAAGAGGATCAAGTCGTTGTCAAGCATGCCTAGGCCGCAGTATCTGTCGAATAAAACAAGATTCTGCTGGGTATGGCCGCGGAAGCTACGTCTTCATTCCTAGATTTAGTTTCCAACTGCTTTTGAAATTGTACGTGATGCTTTTAAGTGATGGAGTTTTGTGTACGTTAGCGGTGAGTGATGGAGCTGTGTGTATGTGAGTGGCGAGGGCTAGATTTGAGTGAGGGGTGGTGGTGTGTGGTGCGCAGGTGATGCACTCGCAGAACGGTGGGCGGTGCGGGCTGTGCGGAGACAACTTCCAGGCGCCGCAGCCGCGCCCCCACGAGATGGGCGGCAAGTACGGCACCGGCGTCATCGTCGCCTCGTAAGTACGCGCGCCTTTAATATTGTTAGAGGAGTTTATTTTTTTTATAAAATCTCCACCAGAAACTGATCCTCTTTTCTTCTTCGGAGACCCCTTAAGCTCGAAACTCGTTAATTGACATCAGGTTCATTCTCTGGTGACTGAGATGCTGAAGTTGAAAGAACTCCGTGGGGGCCACAGGAATTTTGTGTAATCCATAATAGTAATGAATAACGTGAAATAATCAACCCGGAAATATAATGTTTTAATATATTTATTAAAAACATTTTATTCCAAACTAAGCTTTCCATTTTCAGTGAGGTCTTCAACAATTGTTAAAAATAATACTATTATTTAAGTAAAACAAGTTCACCCCTCCTAAACCCCTCTACAGGCGGTCACACTAGCAATCGAAACTAGCAGAAATCTGAGAAGGCTTTGTTGACTAGAAACATTTAACTCGCTGGCGTTCATTATCCGATAAGTAATAATACTTAAACAGACATAAACACAGTCTCCTGGAAGAGAACGATTGAAGCAAACTCGTTACGTTAGCATCACTGTGACAGCATCTCATCTACAAACCTAGTTTCCCCAGAAATGAGCTTGAAGTATTGCCCGTGACCTTGGTGGCAACCCGTGTGTTCGCAGCTTAGAGTAGGCAAAGGTCGTAAGGTCGTTGTTTCGAGCGGGTCTGCCCCACGCTTCACTATTAACACAACACAGCGCTGAAGGTTCCCCATGTGCCAGGTACGTCTCGGGCTCTGTGATCCGCGTGACGGCCACGCTGACCACCAACCACAAGGGCGGCTTCACCTTCGAGCTGTGCCCTCTGGCGGGCCCGGGCCAGGTCGAGACGGAGGAGTGCTTCGCGAGGTACCCTCTGGAGCTCGCCACCGGCGGCACCTACTACGAGCTGCCTCACTACGAGCGCGGCGACTTCACCGTCGACCTGCTGCTGCCCACGGGCGTGCGCTGCTCCAACTGCGTCCTGCGCTGGACCTACGTCGCAGGTACTCGCTGCTCTCTGCGTTATTCAAGGATAATCCTCAATTGGGTGGAACACCAATCCTCAATTGTGTGAAGCACCAATCCTCAATTGGGTGAAGCACCAATTCTCAATTGGGTGAAACACCAACGTTAAATCTTTGAATACACATCGAATAAAAGTTGAATTTCTTGAAACCAAACCTACTATGGAACTTACTAAACCTACTAAAACTTATGTAAGAAACTCAGGTATAAGGAAATATCCGAAGTCAGAATAATCGGCAAATTCTAGAGAAAGTTTCACCGCCATTAAATATCTCGCGTTTGTTCTTAAATTTACAAATAATGTGAAATAAACTATGCCAACTTATGTCTATTAAAATAATTGAAACTAAATCCTCGGAAAGCATAAGGTACTGCAGGGGTTTTAAATTTTAATCCTAACAAAATCCTATTAATGTGTTTCGAATTAATGATGGACAAGGAAGAATTGAAGTTTTATATTTCAAATCTTCATCAGAATTAGAGGACATTAATGTTCCGACCACACTTTTGACGCACTGCTTAAGCATCATGGAGTCATAGGGAATGGGGTTTTACTCTACCCATGTTTCTCCAAATGAGATTTGCTAATAGGTTGGTGCAGAATGACGTGACGCAACTACCACTAAAGAATTAAAATTATTTATCTTTAACTACCAATACGATCACTTAGTTTCGTGAATTAAACCATTCATACGACTTCCATAATTTGGATATCATCGTCACGCTTTTTAATATTTAATAATCTACAGGGGGTTCAGGGGATAAGCAAGGAGTTATTTTTCAAATTGTCTTTTATTATGAGACTAAATAGAAAGTGTTTTGTACCAACATTTGCTACAGTAAATGATGATAATTATTCATTTAATTTAACATTCTTTACTAGACATCGGATTTTTAGGCAAATGCCTATTTTTCTCTCTTGATTAAAATTAATTATGAACACATTTCATGAATGTAGAATATTAAGACACCACATTTTTTTAGTGCTTAAAATATCTATTTCACCATTGTAGTGTAAAAAAACCTATTAGTAATGTAAATATCTAAAAATTACTATTGGAGTAACTTAAAGTCATCGAAAAGAATTGAAAGCGTTTAGATAGAAAATGAGACTGAAGCGGAAAACAAATAAAAATTCTGAGGTTCTCTGATTGCGTTCTACATAAAAAAGAAGGGCAATTAATCCAATGTTCTTTGTTACGATATTAAAATATCTACCAGTCACAACTTCGCAAGTAAACATATTTTAGGGGCATAAAATGATTCTGAATGAAATTAGTCATGGCTGTTTTAGCATTCTTTACATTTCTACCAGTGTCGCTTTCAGTATTTCATACTTACGTTTTTGATAAAATCGTCTGATTTAAAATTTAAAAAATGTAAGTGAACAAGGTTTTTAAGTCCATTTATATTGCCTATTTAAGAAATTATTCAGCAATTTTCACCGTTAAGAACCTACTTTTGGCGCCAAAAATGTTTAGTCTAAAAATCTAATGTCTATTCAAAAGTGTTTTGTCGTACTTCTGTGAATCTGGTTGAGAAGCTACTGATATCTTTCATTAGTGAAACGCTTCTTCCGGAAACATTGTCACGTGATTCAGATGTCATGCTATCTGGGGTTCAACCGTTATCATAGCTACTTTGATAAAAGAGTTGACACTTTATATGACATTTCACACCTTCATTTCCTGTTGATTTTTTATCACAGATTTACAACGCACAAATACAACACAAAAGCAATTCAGAGAAAACATCTTGGTGTGTGTATTTAAATCCTGTTTATGAATACCAGTATTTAAAATTTTATTTAATGAATATAAAATCTCCTAAAGAAATATTTTACAATTAATGAAGTTTTCTTAGAAGCAAATTCTCTCCTCAGAGATTCGAAAAATGAATATGTGTCTAGAAGTTCTGTCGATTACCACAAAGAAATACATTTTAAGAATTTAATACCATTTGCATGTAATTGTATTGTATTTTCAAAACTCGTAAACATGGGGAAGGTGAACTTTTTTGTCAGGATCTGCTCACCTGACATATTATTTTCCACTTTAATTCTACATAGGACCTCGAGAGCCATACGGGTTTAAATAACAGTTATTTATGAGACGAGTGGTAAAAGTGACATTTTATTTTGCTGGTAGGAAAGGCGGCGACATGAGGCCGATAGATCGAATGGAGCAATCCTACGAGCAAAACAAAATCATTTTTGCCATGTGTGTCACTATTTTTTAGACAGTCTTAGTAAATATCATTTATTTGGACACTATGTTACATTAAGTGGCTGATGTGGAAAGGCGAAGGCATTTTTTTTGTTGCTTTCCCAGTTTTATCTGAACATTTGAACATCGTCTCACTTTAAGCACTAGTGCTAAAAATTGAACATTTAGCATTCTGAATCTGCTCTGAAAGTAACCGCTTCTACTAGCATTTGTCTAAAAATAATATTTTAGTCTTTTAATTAATTATTTAAATTATTATATTAAAATGTATTTTATCTTGCAGCGAACACTTGGGGCAACTGCGGTGACGGTACCTCTGCTGCTGGGTGCGGTCCCCAAGAGACTTTCAAGAACTGCGCTGACATCTCCATTCTGTAAACCGACATACGCCTTTTATAAATGTCTTCCATATCTGCATGTATTGTACATTTAATACGGTTTTGTAAATAATTGTATCGATAACATTTGTAATAAAATTAAAATATTTTACGTGCTTGTGTATTGTTATAAATCAAGATATATGAACTGAATGCAAGTAATGTAATACAATTCTCATGTGGCATAAATACAAACGGTTTATATTTAACAATAGTATGCAAAGTATGCCAAAAATTTTCCATTTTTTCTATTCTCGCTTTATAACTGACCTTTTTCTTCACAAGGTCCGTTGAATAACACATTACGGCACAGATTATGACGTATTTGCCATTTAGAGCACGAATAATTGCATTAAAAATACAGCCAATCGTAAGGAGAGGATCATGGATATGGAAATGTGAAATTTTCATCCATCGGTCACAGTTTCAGCATAACACATAAATCACTCATAATACGTTTTCGTTCGTACTCGTACCCGTGCAACTCGCAAATGCATAATAATCACCTTAGTTTACTACAACTAAAGTGTGCATCCCTACCTTTTGACGGCAATATTAAGCACATCCATCAGAAAATGATTTCTTGCAATCATTTCATATCTCAGGTATACTAAATACATTCACGCCTAAATGCAAATTACAATCAATATCCAAGTTACATTTATTAATAGTGCGGAGACAAAATCAATAATTTTGGTTTATACAATTGACAGTGAAAATAAACGAACAGTCTTCTCCCATAAATATGCAATTCTGTGCTTTGAAGAACTCAATCGAGGATCTCAGTCGTCATCCTTTGGTGGCGCGCAGGTAAATTATTGAACATTATGCACTTTTGAAAATGCGATTTAATGCTAGGCGAAAAAAAGCTTGAAAGTAATTATTTTGTAAATATATTGAAGTTTATGGTTGTAAATCATAGCCTATGGAACTCCTAATCTTCAAAGGAAGCTAGCACAACAGGTTTCATCGATATTGGTCCAGTTCATTCAGAGATTATCGCGCTGTGACGCAACGTCCTTATGCCTTTATATATTAGCACAGATAACGTATGCAAGTCGTTTATAATATAGCTTTATTGCATTCCTACAAATTTGAAAACTCGTCCTAACGTCGCTCGTTTCCAAAACGTACTTTTGCAGTAAAGCTTAACATTTAAAACTAGTTGCATTATATACTATTAAAAGCTACTTACTTTTGAAGCCAGTGATATTAATTTGATCTTCATAATGAGCGAGTTTAATTATTTATCGTATGACATTAGTTTTGAGGGAGACTGCTCATTACCGAACAGTATCATTGTAGTTGGTCAGTGCAGACGTACCTAGTGCAGCTACAACAGCACATACTTCCTCGTGTTATTGGAATATGATAAATAATGTGTATATTGAAAATTCTGTCCTACCAACACATCAGCCATCACTGAAAAAACTCAATGAAACGAAGAGCGAGATGTTAAAGATTGATTGATTGATTGATTGATTGATTCCGGGCGCGTCAAGTGCTTTGGTCATTAGTCCCGTTAGTGTAGTGCATGCTTTTTCTCGGGAGATGGCGGTGATCTTCCCCCGCTGAATGCTGAGATCCGGCGCCGACCTACCGTCGGCTAGTGGGGTTTCCCCCTAACCAGGACTCTCCCACCAGCGGGGCACCGCCCCAGCCGGGACAAGCTCTGTTCCCGACCGGTCTCCCGGAATATGTGGTAGTGTTGTGTATGTTAGTGTAAGTGTGTGTGTAAGGGGAGAGGATAGGACAAGGAAGAGGAAGAACAGATAGCGCGCGGTCCGTGGCCCGTTTGTTAGGGTACTGCCCCGGCATTCGCCTGGTGTTGATCGGAGAAACCACGGAAAACTACCGATCAGATCAGCCGGCCGCTAGAATTCTCCTCCAGACAGCGTCTTAATTCGACCTAGCTGAAAAGCTAGTGTCAAAAATCCTGCCGCCGTCAGGACTCGAACCTAGGACCTCCCGGTCAGAGAAGATGTTAAGGGGCTCCGGAAGGGTAAAAAATTATGAAATTTTCGATTTTCAGTTTTTGGTTGCATATTAATATTTAAAATCTCCTCTTTAATTTGATATATAATTTATGCACCTTTGCGGCGTCTAAAGTATTCAAACTTACTTTTAAGATTAGGGGGCGTGGCCTCTTCGGTGAGTTGCGGCATCTGTCAACTGTGACGTCCGTATCAATGCGAATTTTTAAATTATTTTTTTTAATTACGCGGTAAAATTCAGTGTCGAATTCCGAAGTTGGCGACACTTGTACGAATTTTATGAAGAAATTATTGAAGTGGACCCTGATGATCCAAGTTATGGTGCTGAAATGCACTAGAAACTTTGATTGCTGTTTTCCGTAAGTTTACATTTTCAATTATACTTGTTTCTTTTTCTCTAAAACTACTTGACAGAATTAAATGAAATTTTAACAGATCTTAGAGTGTACTATTATACACATTTTAACGCGGGGATTTTGCAATAACTTTCCTAGGTAAAGATTTATAAGTAGAAAAGTGCAAAAAAATGTGCAAAAAATACAAGCAATTATTAAATATTTTTTTTCTAAAAAACCAAAAATAATTATTGTAAATCCCTCTGTTAAAATGCACAAATAGGCCTAAAGTTTCACCTCTATTTTTTTAATGTCGTTATCATGAATAGTTTCTGAGAAAAAGAAAAGTGAAATCTGTAAAATTAACATGGGAGGGATAGGGCCTTCCGGAGCCCCTTAAAGAACTTTCATATTTTTTAAATATGAAAGTTTAAATGAAAAAAGCTTTCTGCTATTGAATTCAGTATAATAATTGTCAAGAAGCGTTGCCCAACGTTATCTAAGCGGGTCTAAGAAGCCCTATTTTAAATGCTATATTGAATTCAATGTTGTAATGTTTCTGACTCATAACTCAAAATCACGAGAAAACTAAAAATATATTTTTAAAATCTTTCTCTTTGTAAGAAAAAATGTAGAAGTTTTTGAGAAAATTTCGAAAACGTTCTAGGGAGTTTTTGCCAAGCACTTCCAGAAATTAAAATATTAGTTACAAATTCGAGGGGGCCTGACATCAGTGAATTCAATATGGACGATACATTTTGGTGAATATTCTACGAACGGTTGCAGTGTTTTTTTTCTTCTCAGACCACCAGACGAATAGATAGACCTTTTGAGAGAAAAAATATTTTTCGTTATCAACGACGAACATAATGTGGATTGTTACTACAATATATACACGAGATAATATATTACATATACTATGAGAAAGAAAAGGTGTCATATCAAGGGTCGACAATGCGCATTTCTGTGTTGAAAAATTGGCACCTTTTCCCAGCATCATTAAAGAATTTTTTTTGCGTACAAACTAGGAGAATGTGAAATACCAATACTCAAACCAGCTTCCTCTTCTTTCTTTTTGTTACCATTAGTTCCGCACAATTGCATTGTCCGCAAGGTCGCCTCTGATGTATGACGGGGTGGGTTAGGATGAGACGTACCCGCGTCGTTCCACTCCGGATTGGGGTAGATGAAGGAATTAAGTGAAGTCGTATGTTTCTGCAGCCAGAGCCTTGCAAATGCTGTCGTCTGACCGGGTGACGCCGCGTCGAAGGCTGTGGTGCCGACTTTTCAACCATCTTGTGATGGTCTTCCTCAGGGCTGGTCAGAGCATTCGCGAGATCGTTGATTTGTATTAGAAACATAATGTACTCTTGACACAAATTAGGGCAGAAAAAATCATGATTGTTTGAAGAATAATGTGTCCTAGCTTTAGTTTAAACATAGTTATGAAAAATAGATTATTGCTGTCATCATCAAACAAAAACAATTCAGTGTCATAATTTTGTGTTTAGCAAAATACTATTTTTTATTACATTGTAGCAATGCGAATTACAAGCTATTATTATCCTTGGGGTCCAAATCAAATTATTCGTTCCGTATTTCATACTGTCATCGACAAAAACATTTCCAATATAATACAAAAGGCAATATTAGTTGAACTGTATGTGACAGTCATTCGCTCTTTCAATTTACGTGTTATGGTTCGAATTGCGCATTATAATTGGTGGTCCCCACTCCTAGAATGAGTTTCATCCCTACCCTTTATCGATTTTTGCCTTAGAACCCAAGTTGATCGCGCGCTGCTTCTGAGGTTAGTGAAAGTGCAAAATGATTTGTAGGCCTGGTTTACATTTTTGCCCTCAGAGGCACAGATTACCGTATAAACTTCGATCACATGTCGATTTTCGTCGCAGACTATCTCATCGAAAGGAGGTGCCCTTTTCCGACACACAAATTGCCACAGAAACACTTATGTTCCCAGAATGACCCTCTCCAATTCCTAACTTCAGTCGCAGGAAAAACTGCGCGGTTTAATTGATTACTACTGTCGGTTTTAGCGCAATTGAATCCATTCACAAATTTCCAAAAAATTTCGCGGAACGAACATTTCCGCTTTTCCGATTCAGCATTCTCTCAGGTGAAACTTAGCGGAATGCTTATACAGACTTGATGAACACAAACTTTGAAACGCATTGAAAAAAAACCAACAACTTTTCTTTTTACGATGAAAATTGAAAATGAATGTGTAAATGTATAAAAGTTCAGGAAACAGTCGAGTTTATAAGTGTACTCGAAAATCAACGATAAATATCTAAAACACACAACGCTCTTCTAAACACGATACTATCGTTATCACACCTGGGTTGGAGATAAAATTTTCATTACCAAACATCCTGTGTGAAGAAATCTCATTTAAGTACTCCAAAATGAAATACTGCTTTGTGATTTATTTATATATGACAGCAATTATTCCACTTGATGGTCATAAATTATTGATTTTAGGTGTTTATTTAAATATAGTTTACAAATCTCTATTCATAATTTTGAATGACATTAAAATATTTTCACCAACTTAATGAATGTCCTTTCTTATACTCATTCAAATTGTTTGAAGGACAACACATATGGCCAATTTCAATATGTGCCAAAAGTCATTCGTAAACGTAATTGAACTTTTATGAACAAACGTCAAGGGCAGGCACGGAATGCGAAAAAAGCACATTTAGCACCACAGTGTCGTCGAGTCAACAGAGAAATACTTCTCTGAAAGTGCACGTGTTAATTTGATACTTTTATAGCTAACATATCTTTACAAGAGAAAAATGATTGGGATAGACAGTTAAAATTTACTTGATTTCAAATTAATACTGCCTTAGTATTCGAATGGTGCGAACTAAGAAAGCACAGATCAAAAAACTACATTTTACTGAGCATCATGTTGCTGCATGTTACATTTTTTCTGAGCATCGGAATAGTAGCTAACTTGGAGGAAAAAACTGAAATATTAGATTCAGAAGTTAAAGGAATTTCTATTATGAGATTTAAACTACATACGTATTCACGAGGCGGGCGTTTCTCATTTTTGAATTCAGCTCACTTCCTTGCAAGTTAATGCAGTGCCAACTAGACCACGACAAAGTTATCTTATCATTCTGCCGGAAAATAACCTATTTTACCGAGGGTGTATTTTCCCAAACAAAACAAAAGGTTCTAATACTCGTAATTAATTATTCAAAGTTTTGATATCTGGGGAATTTCCATCACCACATTTTTCATTTTTTATAAAAATGGAAAGCAAAATTCATCACGCTTTTACAAGTTGTGCGTTGGGAAGTGTTGTATAGAGATTCCATATCCAAACTCATGACTTGTTTACGACTATCTTGTTTTGGGAGTAGTAAAACGATAATGATAATTAATTTTAAGGAAATATTGCTAATATTAAAATCACATTAGCGAATGCTAAGAAGAATGGGCGGGAACTGATGTGGCGTGAATACGTTGGTAAAGTAGAAAAGTGAGCTTTTCGCTGAACGCACAATGCTTGGATGATAGGGACATTAGAAATCCACTTATTTCATCCTAAACTAATCGAAGTATGTGAACTTAAGTCTTTAAATAAAAAGAACCACACTCCTTAAATACTGATCTCAGAAACTGGAACCAAGGATGATTTATACAGAATGATTTCAAGGCGATTCATTTTATTCATTATTTCATACCACGATTGGTTAGAACTAGGGGCGGCTTGTAGGGTAGTGCCCGTGTGCCATGGTACCACCAACGAAATGGAAGGAATTTTCACCACAAATGTGTATATCAAATATTGTTTTTCATAATATTTTTCTTTACAGTAATTCATTTGAACGAGATTTTAGTCCTTTGATACTCTATCAACTCTCCCTACAAACGCCCAGGACGCCGTGCCATCTGCCGGTGTCTTTCCGAACCGTTGAGTCACGTACGAATTGGCATCGGGTATGCCCATTTAACTCTGTATAAAGAAAGCTGTTCATTTGAATGCATCTCTTATGGGCGAGGTAGTGCCAGATTTGAAGTGGCACAGTAGTTTCCATTCTGCACAATAGAGTGCAGGGATAGAAGAGCTGCAGATGAGTAACGTACTAATGAAGCCATGCATATGCTGTTTACAATTGCACGCAAACTTTTTATTACTATGTGAAACTAGAGAAATATCGTTTTGTGGAATTTTACTTTTTGAATTAATTGATGTGTTTCTTAGATAGAACACCCCATAAGGGCAGGTACTGCTAATTAAACACTGGAGGTGCCAAAACATTGGTGGTGAGGAGACAACCATGTGTTATCGGCGTGTGTTAATGCAATGTTCATTTAGCACTAATTAGGGGTTGTAGAGAAGTGTTTTAACGTGAGTGTATAGTGAAAACGTGTCAGTGTTTGTTGTAACTCGAGTGGTTGGTAAAACACCTGTCAGTGTTTGTAAGCACGTACAGTAAAACATGTATTAGTATTTATTCCTTATTTTGAATAAAATAAGCGAATTATTAAAAACTCCATTTAGCAATAGGACGCTTTCTGAAAAAGTAGAAATCAAAACATTGGGCAGTTCTCTTCCAAATTTAAATTTACAGCAACAAAGCAAAAATAAGTGCCGCAAATTTAGTGAGGATATTTACGGCAAGAACAAGTGAATTTGTGGTTGTCAGGTAAACAATGTTTTTTCTACTTTCCGTGTGTGTTGTTCAGCAGTGATGCGAGTTGGTTTATTACAGATTTAGCGCACATATGGTCCAAAATGTCAGTTCATGAATCGTCTAAACGGCACATGGATAATGTGTTGAGTCTCTTGTTTCTTGAAAAAAACAACATTCAGAATAGATTGGATTCGCAGTACAGGCAAACCATAAACAATCATAACACAAAAGTGGACAAGAATAGTTATATTTTAAATTTAAATATTAACTGCTTTCGTTTTTGCGGTGCACTGCAGTTGGCGCTCAGAGGCCATGATGAAACAAAGTCGTAGGAAAATAAAGGGGGATTTCGTGAGCTCATTCAGTTCAATGCTGAATTAGATAAGGATCTTCAGGCACATCTCTCCCAGTCGTCTGTGTTTAATGGGATTTCCACAATTCAGAACGAATTGCTTGAATGCATATTGCAAGTGTACCACAAGGAAGTTCGCAAATAAATAAAAAGTGATGACTATATAGCAATAATTGCTAATGAGACTACTGATATTTCTTGCAAGATTCAATTAGTCCTTGTGTTGCGATACATTACTCAGGGGAAGCCAGTGGAAAGATTTTGGAAATTTGTTAATCCAGAAGGTCAAAACGTTAATTGCATCGCAGATTGTATCTTAAGAGAACTTGATCCTTTAATCGGAGATGAATCAGGAAAACTGATCGCTCAAAGTTACGACGGAGCACAAGTTATGAGTTGAAGGCTAAGTGGAGTCCAAAAATTAATCAAGGACAAATATCCAAACGCAAATTATATCCATTGCTATGCGCACCAGTTAAATCTCATGCCGATAGAAGCCTCTGTTAATCGCAATGTTCCCATCTTCTTTGCTCACCTCTCAGGAATTTGCTCTTTCTTTTGTAGTTCACCGCAAAGATCTAAAGTTTTGCGAGACATCATTGAGAAAATCTTGCCTCGCTTATCACTCACAATGTAGAGGTATCATTCGAGTTTGGTTAAATATGTGCACGAAAACAGAAATGATCTCATAACAGTAATGGAAGCAATTGAAACTAATGACATACAATTACCTTCTACAATTAAAAAGCTGGATCATGTGAACAGAGACTGCAAGAAAAGGATTTCATTTTCTGGCTAATATTTTTCAATAAAATAATGTCTCACGTCGACATAATCTTCACTCAATAGCAACAAAAAAACACTGAACCCATTAAGGCGAAACAAGACATTCAAAATTTCGAAGACGTAATACAGACCATCAGGAATGACATTGACACAGTTATTAATGCTATTTATTCTGAAAGTTATGAAACATTGCCTCCTAAAAGATCACGGGTAGGTAATGATTCCAGAAAAAGATATGTTTCGGAAGTATGTGATGCCATCCTCTCTGAAATAAAAACCAGGTTTCAGTTCACAAGATACCACACTGTAATCAATCTATATAATGTAAATAACTTTAACAAGTACTTGAAAAATTTTCCGGGTAATTCTCTCGAAATAACCAACACTCGTTTGTTGAAAAAATAAAACTGAAAGGAGAACTTCAAGTGTTCTATGCTAGGCCTGAACTTGGAGCAGTATCTGGTGCAATTCTTTTTCTACCGTTAAATCTCGAAGATGAGTTGTGAGATACATTCGAAGATACAATGAAAATTTTGAAGTTGTTGATCACCATGCCTATCTCAACATTCGATGCTGAACGGCGTTTTTCTTTGCTTAAGAGTTAAAAATTTCCTCGGAAACACCATGAAGGAAGAAAGATTAAATGCTTTAGGAATGTTGTCTTGTGAAAAATCGTAGGTAAGATCGAGAATTTCAATTTCAAAGTGATAGATTTATTTGACAGCACGAAAGAAGATTAGAAAGAAGAAGAAGATGTATTAAGCCAGATAGAGACGTATTTCAACAATTTGGTAAGTACTGTGCTTTTAATACTTAGTGCCAGAAATTTGTTTAATTCTATTCCTTAGATTTTAACAATTGCAGGGTGGATTTGTTTTAACAATGCATCATTAACTTAATATTTATTAGTAACATACAATGAAAACGTTTGGGTGATAACCATACGAATGCGAGTTGGTATTTCTTTTTCAGGCACTAGGGATGCGACATCGATGTTTTCAACATGGATAGTATATTAAAGCCAATGTTTTGTAACATCATTTTTTTAGTGCTCGATTTTTACAATAGTTTTTCAATGTTTTATTTTTGAACGAAAAATTTTCATTATCATAAATTTGTAGAACTTAAAATAGAAGTAATACCGGATGTACCACTGATAGTTTATTCGTTGAAACCAACGTTGTACATACTAGAATTGAGCAGACGGTCTCTCGCTCGGGATGACCCCGATGCTCTGACACTTTCCTCGTATTTCGCACATGGAGAGGCGGCGTGTGTTGTGGGCGTGAGTTCTCCCATCTTCTTCCTGTACCCTTCTTCGACGAACTCAGGAAGCTCTGACTCTTGGGATTACTGTAGGCGCTCAGGCTTTCAGGCTCAGTATATTCATTTTATCTTATTATTTTAGTTTGTTTTCAGTTTAATCTTCTTTATAAAGTAATAAAACACGATCACTTAAAATTAAATTTTGTTGCCCACGAATGGAAAGATGGAAATTAATCAGCTTTAAAACATCGAAACATTTTGATCGATGTTTTAATTTTTGACATGGGTGTTTTCCGACGATGTCGCGTCACGAACTGGCACCACTATTATAATTCATTACCGGCCGCCACTGGTTAGAACCATATATTGCTATATACCGCATGAAAATGGAGCTTGGAAATTAGCCGCATAGTTGATTTAGAAACATCACACGAAGATTTTTATCTGCTTTTCTTCGCATTAGTTACATAACTTTTCAACTAAAATTGATAAAGTCGCGATTGAGCAACGGTTCTTTTAAATCTAATGAATCCAACATTATCTGGAGTTAAGTGCACTTGTACACATGCATATGTCAGACGTCAAGGTTTTATTCATTTTCAGATTTATTAACCTTCAAGAACAAAGATATACAAGTTGGAGGTTTAGAACTGATAATTTTTATCGTTTTCCTGCAACGCACATCTTTTAATTGTGCCGCTTACATAAATAATTCTTGGTCAAGGTGAGTTATTTCATATTTTCCATTCCAAACACGTATCATCAGATTACGAAGTAGTACAACTCTGTAAGTGAATAGTTAAGAGCCTTCACATGAGAAACTGTTCGTGTCAATGGCGAGTTAATTGACCGTTCAGGCCTCTTAGTTGTAGCACGGTTAAGTAATTCGGAGTAAATAAGCGAAACATTAAACTTAACAAGAATTTGACTCCTAATTCTATAGCGTATTCAGTCGGTGAGGGTGAACTGGATAAGTGTTTGCTATTTAGTAGCATAACCGAAATCGTCTTTATGAGGGTTCGTGTCAGAGAAGACACTATTTAATGGGTAATTGGAATTTATGAGGTCTCGTGAAAAATTCAGAGTTGATGACCAGGACGAGGATAGACCATGAGAATCGTTTAAAAGTCTATGAGCAATGTCAGCAATTTAACAGGAGGGCCTTTTTATCATCTTTATTTTTGTATTAACTTATCGTGCATGGGCAGTTCAGCAATAAGGATCTTTACGCGAGGGATCGAGTTGAAAGCTGAGGGGTCCGTGGCCGGAGTCAATTGGAACTTAACTGCCCGGGAGACGCGTCCTGGGCATACTTGAAAACGTTTCGGCCGTCATACTGTAACATTTTAGCCCTGAGGAAGGTCGAAGTATGATGGCCGAAATTTGGCATCTATGACTAGGACGCGAAGTTTCCCGGACAGTCAAGCTTCTAGAGAAGATAATTGCTTATGGCTCGCAGAATTAAAATTAACATGAACAATTCCAAAATAATTAATGTACAAGGGATGAACCCTTTACTCAAGAGATTATCCTGACTCGAAATTCACAACAAAGTTCATTAATATTGGAATTATCACTTAGAGTCTAGTGGTGCGTTCAGAATATTAATTTCACTGATTTTTCTTAATATTTTTATCAAAACAATATTCATTTATTTAGTTATTCAGGCAGCACTGATATCATTTTATGGTTGGCACATAATTTAACAAAATGCATGATATGTAAATCATTTTATAATATTTTTATTATTACATATTTTAGTGGAGGATATTTTCTCCTTTTCTTCTTGCCCTGCAGGCAGGGTGCGAATTGGCAATTTTATGCAGAGAGGGAATTATAAATCTTTAGGGAGAAATGTCGACAGTTCTCAAATTGACGCATGAAATAAATATTTCGCCCACTTGATATAATATGCATAAATTTTGAGAATGCTCTTAGGAAAGGTTTATTTTCAAATTTCATTGATTAGAACTTTTCAGAGAGTGAAAATTATAAATGAAGTCCAAAGATATGAATTAATGGTGACCACGAAAAAATACTACATTTTCAGCAGGAAATTTCAAACTTCCGAGATCTACCGATAAACGCAATAAAACGCTGGCACTTCATTATTTAAGATTCGCCTCCTAAAAACTCTCACATCTAAAATTTTCATTATTTGTTTTGCTACATGTTGGTATGTTTTTCTTATTTTCCTGACAATAATATTATAGAGAACCTTCACCATTAATCTGTCACATATGAAAAACAACAACAACAACAACAACAACAACAACAACAACAAAAAACAACAAAAAACAACATGTTGTGGATCAGGTTCACAATATGATTTCTATTTCCAATCTTTACTTGTTCTTATAGAGATCTAAAAAAATAATACTACACATTGGGATATCGCACCCAGTCAGAGAGAAATGTGTCTAAATACGTGTATGCGTATACTGTATTAATGCGTGCCTAAATACAAGTATACAGGAGAAATACGAACCCAAATGACCATGGCAAATTATTTTGTCTGCTTGAAGAGAGGCAAAATACATACCCAGCTTGTACAGTACATCAATATATTTTTGATCATTAATTGAAACCCGTTAAAATTTGACTGTTTATGCATCACTCCTTGATATTCAGATTTTAAAAAAATCAGTTGACATTTCCACTAAAAACTACCTTTACTCCGCTACTATAAACTTTGCAAGCTTGATCGCGCCAAATGACGAAACGACGACTGCTTTCTAAAGGTCGATTGAAACTCGCACAACAAAACAAAAAGCAATGAACAAATGACGACAACTGTGTGTCAATTCAATTAATTTTAATTTATTACGAATATATAGTATTTATACTGTCAGCACAGTTACTAAGTACATTTGAGACTATACCTAGGTCACATTTTAAATTTAAAAAATCCCAAGTTGATTAAGTACAAAACCAAAACTCTTCCTAAATGAAAACCTTTAGTATTTTAAATATTTAGATGGATTGAGATTACATATGTTCCGAATAATTTTGTAACATGTAATGAGTTAAAAAAGTATTGCATTCATCGCAGTGGACCCAAGTGACAGAGACCCCCAAAAGCGCAGACAGGCGTGCCGAACAGAATAATTGAGACTAATTGCTAAGCGATGCAGGTCACGGCCGTGCGCCCACGAGCGCTGGGGAGGCGGCGGTTTCGGTGCGGGCCGCGCCCGTGACATCACGCGCAGTGCAACACTTCGCAAATAGGGGCGGGGCGGGGCGGGGCGGGGTGAGGTGGAGAAGCGTAGGGAGGGACGGGGGCGGGGCGAGTCAAGCTTAGTTGAGAGTAGGCGAAGGCATGGGGGGAGAACAAGCCACACGTGTAGCGGTTTGGTCTCGGGTCCCGCTGATTAATTTCTTGTTTAATCTTTCCCATAATTAACTCGTATTATAATGAACTGGTTTATTATTTAATGTTTCCAATTATTGCTATAGTTCTTAGACCCGTAAGTGAAGTACACTTCATATCTCAGGCAGTGGCGGTGCTCCATCATCTCTGTAACGTGTGATTCGGCGCGGACCAAAGCGGCAACTAGCGATTTTTCCCCGATGTTTGGTAATGTAAAGCATGTAATTCTATGTATGATAAGAGTAGATAAGGGGGATAGGAGAGAAAGGATGTGGAAGAAAGATCGGGACCCTTTTGTAAGGGCACTTGGCGGGCACTTGGTTGGCTGGCATCGATCGGATAGCCCACGGGAAAATACCGACCCGACGAGATGGGAAAAACAGATTTTTAGCACTGTTTATCGACAGGCAGAAAGCAATCGCCTTACATATCCTTGAGGCAAAATTGTCTTCAACTTACAGCGAAGATACAGAGAGAGAGATTCTATTTTAATAGTCCCTTTATATATTGATATCTCCTTGACTCCGTACGAGAAGAAACGTTTCAATTCGTTCCTCCATTCTTTGATTGTAATATTCGCGCGAAGTGCCAGATTGTTTTGTCACGCAGAGCGTAGTGTGGCGTCATACGGGTGTAATCAGTACACAGACGAGAGTGGGTTGTAATAACAGCAGGTTTATTCACAATTTAGACCGTAGTCA
This sequence comes from Teleogryllus occipitalis, assembly GCA_011170035.1. Taxonomy (NCBI): domain Eukaryota; kingdom Metazoa; phylum Arthropoda; class Insecta; order Orthoptera; family Gryllidae; genus Teleogryllus; species Teleogryllus occipitalis. The sequence continues at coordinate 71,314 of BLKR01000124.1, read as the reverse complement.
CAAAAAAACAATGCACTGTATACAATTAACTAACTAAATAGACCCCACTTCTAGGAGAGATATTTACAACGGCTACCACACCGCCCAAACTACCAAATGTTTCGCCGTGCGTAGTACCACCTGCCCTAAGACCAACTACATGTCTCACTAGTCACAATAACTGCCGGCTTCTTGCGCCGCGTGCACGTTCGCACCTCTCACGGACGACCTACGCTGCTGCTGCTGCCAGGATACAAGAAGAAGGAGCTATTGTTCTCACGGCCCTTAAATAGCTCTCGCGACGCTGCCCGCCGCCTCCATTGCCTCCGCCCTAACGCCCGCACACCCTGTCCGAAAAGCCCCGTGCGTCATAGCTTCTGCCATTGTCTACGCATCCGGTGCACACCTCGCGCCACATGCCCACGCTGTTTTAGCAACACGACGCTAAAGTAGTCACTCTGGCCAACTTGGCTGTCCTAGCACACTTTCACGAGTTCTAGCTCTTTGAAAACAGTCAAGAGGACAGGGACAGTACGGCAAGGTAGCAGTCATTAACGCAAACGGTATTTAAGGAGAGGCGGCAATTTGTCAAGGAAGATTAACAATTTGCGATGAAAGAGCTCCGTGCGAAGAAATTGGAAAACCACTCATACAAAGCGGTTAGGGTTCAATGAAAGAGATAAGGTTAATGTTCAATGAAGTAAAAGAACACTACTTTAATTCATTAAACGTCGTAATCTTTCGAAAGTATACCTCGTATAGTTTTTCATTTGACGTGAAAATTGCACGGAACATCAAAACAAATCAAACAAACACTTACACATTAACTACTGATAAGCCGCAGGGCCATCTTTAGGCACAGGCAGACGAGGCTCGTGCCTCAGGGCCCCCATGATCAAAGGGCCCCCACAGATAATAAAAAATAGATAACAAAACTGCAAAATTGTAATATTTACTACATATGTATTGATTAACTTAAATATATTTAGTGGAACCAATATAGACTGCATCTGAATTAATTTATGTTCACGATTAAAGTAATATTATATATTTCTAACATCAATGGTACAAATGTCGAGAGATTAATAAAATATGTCACTTATAATTTGATCAGTTCAGTTTTCGAAGTCTGTCGCCAACTCAAACAGCTGTCTACAAAGAATCGTTCTTTCGAACAATGCACATGTTTAACAACAATGCGCGCTATTTCATAGAAATTTACCTGACTTATCAAACGACCTTCGTATTGCTTGGCAGCAATCGGCAAATATTGAAAATGAATTTAGTTTGCGGTCAGAAATCGAATGAAGAGCAAGTGCAATACAGTGTTAAGTGTTATAAGTATAATATAAAATACAACATCTTTACATAATTAACATCTGAAAGGTTTATCATATCATTTGAACCCACGACGAAACACACTAAAAAATGTAAGTTTAAGATACATTTAATTACATTTTAATGTATAATTTTGTAAACCACAATGTTTATTTATTTTAATAGAATTATATTTTTTATAACTAATAAATAACAATACTATAACACTAATTAATGAATTTAAAAATAGAGCAACAAACAAATAAAAATTGATTAAAGGATATTAAAAAGTGTATAATTTTATTATATTATAATTTATATAATAAAGTTTAATGGTTGAAAATTAAGAGTATTCAAGAATCATATATTAACGAATCAATCATTTAGACAAAAATATTATTTTAAATACAAATATGATAACATATAACAAGTGTAAATGAATAAAAAAATCAATATGATTAAGAAATATCAACCCAATTTTTAACATGCAAAGTGCTTGCTTTTGTGAACTGTGAATTTGACGCAAACAGAAAGTATCTGTAAATAAACTAATTTGTATAACAGTATATTGTATTTTCTTCTACTAGAGTTCATTGGTATTTCATTTTACTGGTACCATGTCGAAACGCACATATCCAAGCGGTGCATCTAAGAGAAAAAAAGCGATTGAGGAGAACGAAAGGATTAAAAAATTACCCAAACTGACATCTTTCTTTACAAAATCAGTAAATCCATGTATATCTTCAAATGACTCCAGAAATTATTTTGGACACACCAAATGAAAGTAATCGATCAGAAAACCAGAAAATGGAGCCAGAATCAGGTACCACCGAAGGTAGTTCTCATCTGGAAGATGTTTCATTGCATGAGAAATGTTTCTCATCTGAAAATATAGGTGATGCTCTGACTTCTTCAAAAGTATCCAGGTGCACATCAAACGATTCCGGCGAATGGAATAAGATAAGTGAAGAAGATCGATGTTTTTGGATTCAGAAAGGACCTATGTTTTTTCAAAATAAAGATTGTGATTTTTCAAAAACAGCGAGAAAGTACGAAGATGGAAATGGGAAATTTGTAATTAGACATCTTACTAAATCTGTGTTTACACGTAAATTGCAAAACAGTGAAACTGTCTGTAGATCATGGCTTCTATTTTCGCCATATAAAAATGCGTTATACTGTTTTGCATGCCGTCTTTTTGCATCTTCCGATTCGGCGTTTAATTCTCCGGACGGGTTTCACGACTGGAAAAATTTGAACCGTGCAATTACTGAACATGAAAACAGTTTGCGGCATAGATATGCAACTATGGATTACATTGTTTGAAGTAAGAAAGTGGGTACTGTAAATGAATCAATACTTGTCCAATTCAATGAAGAAGTCAGTTATTGGAAAAGTGTTTTGATTAGAATTGTTGAAACAATCAAATTTCTTGCTGGCCGCGGACTGCCGTTTCGTGGTGATAATGAAATAATTGGTTCTCAGCAGAATGGAAATTATTTGGGTTGTTTAGAACTAATTAGCAAATTTGATCCATTTCTTAAAGAGCATTTGAACAAATATGGTAATCCAGGAAAAGGATTCGTGTCGTATTTATCAGCGAACATTTGCAATGAGTTTATTGAGATTATGGGTAAACAAGTAAAACTAAAAATACTTTCTGAGTTGAAACAGGCCAAGTATTATTCAATTAGTATTGATTCTACTCCAGATTGTAGCCATGTTGATCAGTTAACATTTACGATTCGATATGTAAAAGATAACACACCGATTGAACGGTTTTTAGAGTTCATACCTATTCAAGAACATGGTTCCGAATATTTAACAAATACGGTTTTAACTTTTCTCGAAAATAATCAGATATCAATTAATGATTGCCGCGGTCAAACTTACGACAATGCCGCGAATATGTCAGGTGCGTACTCAGGACTACAAGCAAGATTGCGTCAATTATGTGAATACGCTATTTTCATTCCTTGTGCTGGACATTCGCTGAATTTAGTCGGGGCTAAAGCTGCTGGTTCCGTGATGACAGCAACGAGTTATTTCCTACTTGTACAAAAATTGTACAACTTCATTTCGGGTTCAACACATCGTTGGGATATATTAAAGTTTATCTGATACTAGGTGGTCTGCTAGATACGATGCAGTCTCAGCTTTAAAATGTGGTTATTCTCAGATTATATTAGCTTTGGAATTTATTGAAAATAATAAAGAAAACCCAGCAGAAACGCGAAATGAAGCCTACAGTATAGCTAAGAAAATGAAAAAATTAGAGAATATTATTTTAACCGAAGTCTGGAGTGCTGTACTTTTAAAAGTCAATGAAACGAACAAAACGTTGCAAAAAGAAAGTCTTTCATTTTATGTTGCTTCAAAGCTGATATCATCATTGATCAATTGTTTGCATGTCATGAGAAATGAATTTGATAACTTTGAAACAATCGCCAAAGAAAAGTTTCTTGATTCAGAAAATCAAAATTCGCGTGTAACAAACAGAAGTTCTCGTGTAACTTATTTTGACTCAGAAACAGACGAAGTCATCTTTTCTGCCAAAGAAATATTTAAATTACAAACTTATATTCCTATTATCGACACATTAATAAGTGAATTGGATAGAAGAGCTGAATCAAACAGTATTATAAGTAAACGATTTCAATTTTTGTCAGAATTAAAACTTATTGATGAGAAAGAATTGTCTAATAAATGTAAACAATTTGTTGAGTTTTATAACACAGATGTCAATGAACAAGAGTTCATATCGGAGTGTTTTCAATTTCAACATTATCTTCGCATTGAAAATCCAACAAACAGCACCGTATCTTTGGCAGAAATATATAAATTGTTAAAAAAAGATAATCTTAAAGAGACATTTCCTAACATTGAAATAGCGTTAAGAATGTTCTTAACGTTAATGATCACTAATTGTACGGTGAACGCTCATTTTCAAAGCTGAAGTATATAAAAAATGAATTAAGAAGTAATATGATTCAAGAACGACTTTCTTCGTTAGCTTTATTAAACATTGAGTACGATATTTTGAACGAATTGATCGTCGACGATGTAATTGACGACTTCGTGCGTGCGAAAGTACGTAAAGTACCATTGACAAATGCTTAGTTTGTTTTTTACTTAGATCTTATTATGTAAATATTGCTTGTGTTGTTTTTTAATCATATTTAATTATGTTACTATTGTTAGAGTTAGTAAAATATTACTATAGAAAATACAGAGATTAAGGATACTATTTAATTCCGTTTATTTAGTTTTTTTACAAATCCTTCCTTACCTTAAAAAGAGGAATCAAACTGCTTATTAACTGTGTAATATTCAATTTTTAATAACTTATGATCGCCAATTTTTAATAACTTATGATCGCCATTTGTTGAACTAAGAATTAGGGGCCCCGAAATCTCTGAGTGCCTCGGGTCCTTTCAAACCCAAAGACGGCCCTGCTAAGCTGTTCAATAAATTTGTAAGAAGAGTTAATGCCTGCATAAAATAAATTAGCATTCAACCTTTCAATTCATTACCTGGTTAGTGACGCCGATTTGCCGCATATCCGGCGGCCACAAAAATCGTCCCCATTCGCCATCGTGCTCGGTTACGGGTCTGCCAGTTTGGACTGCGGCAGCTGCTTAGCTCCAAACCTCGCCCTTAGCGTGCACACAGATTGAAGTATTCGCAAACCGAGTTGCGCCGCGCCAACCGCCTCAGTCAGAATTTCAGGCCGCGGCGAGTTGGGGCGGGGAAGGTAGGGTTGGCCGGCGGGGACGGGTGGGATGATGCGGGCGGGAAGGGAGGATGGGACGGAGCGGAGAGGGAAAGGGTGGAGGGCGGTGGCTTGGGGCCGTGAAGAGTGAGGCGGGGAGGGAAAGGCAAAGGCTAGCGGACGCAGGGAGGACCTTGGATGGAAGGAATGGGCGTGAACACGCAGGATAGGGCGACACGACCGGGGCGAAAGGGTAGGGTGATGTTGGAGCGGGGAGGGTCAGAGTGGGAAGGTTGGGGCGGAACGAGGGGGGGCAAACTCGTCAGAGTGTCCTTACAACCAAGGGCGGATCCAGTCCATCATTATCGGGGGCGGGTGGTATCATAGATTTGTGTTAAATAATAACTATATTTGTTATATTTTATATTAATTTTGTAGTGTATAGGTGATACTATATAATATTATTTTTTAAATAATTACTTAATTCTAACATAATTATTTAAATAAATTTTTCCAAATAAAAAGGTAATAAACAAACATTCTACGCCTTGGGAGGGGGGCGTGGCTCTGATTGTTAATTTATATTAGTGATGTCAAAGTCTCCTGCTGGTGGCAGGGGCACGCTTCGGGGCTCCGTGGCTTTTCCCTCGAGCTTCTCAGCGCAACTAGCGTCGAAAAAGGGAACAATCAGTAATAACCCTGCCGTTCTCCGATAGTGATCGCGTAAAAGTAAAAATATAAATAAAAAAACAACAAGCGTTCTTAAACTTATTTATCTAAATCGCGCCTAATCGTATTTCACGTGTAAAACGTAAAAGCGTCCTGGGCGAACTTGATTACCTACTGCTCGCTTGTGGCGAGGTGCTTGGAGGGGTGATTTAGTCGTGCTACCCGTGCCAAGGACTTCCACTGGTGGCATCATTGACTTATATCAACACTTGTACAACTATTTCTGTGGTCACCGGAAAACATTCGTAAGCCAAAAATCTTAGTTTGGAGAAAACAAGGGTTGGGTTAGGTTAGGTTATTTGATGGTTAGTTGGTTGTTAGTAATTCCGGTCTACGGAAGTCATTGGTCCCGTAAGTGTAGCGCCTGTTTTGCCTCGGGAGGTGGCGGTGATCACCTCCAGCTCGATGGCGAGATCCAGTGCAAACCTACCTATTGGCTAGCGAAGTTTTCCCAACCAGGTATTTCCCACCAGCGGGGCACCGCCCCAGGCGGGACAAGCTCTAAGCTCCCGAGCGCTCTCCCGGAGTACGTGGTAGTGTAGTGTATGTTAGTGAAGTGTGTGTGTGTAAGGGGAAAAGATAGGATAAGGAAGAGGAAGGACAAATCGCGCGCGGTACGTGCCCGTTTGTTAGGGTACTGCTCCGGCATTCGCTTGGTGTTGATCGGAGAAACCACGGAAAACTACCGATCAGAGCAGCCGGCCGCTAGAATTCTCCTCCAGACAGCGACTGAATTCGACCTAGCTGAAAAGCTAGCGTCGAAAATCCTGCCGCTGTCAGGACTCTAACACAGAACCTCCCGGTCAGAGGCGCTGCAGTGACATCACTGAGCTACAGCTCCCGGTTTGGCCTAAGAACTTTTACCCCGGGACCACAAAATTATAATGGCATAATGGAATTATTTGGGGGATGAAGAAAGTAAAATTAACTTTCGTCGTTGTTTTAATATTCTGGACATATTGCTCCATTAAACAATTTACATATTTAAAAACATGCAAACATTGTAGCAGAGCACATATCTTTATACTTTCGAACCGAAATAAATAGAAATATCTTACACGTGGTTGCTTACAAAATATGATACTTTCCACTTCTCATCAAAATATAATCGTCTGAAAATATTAAAAGTATTCTTAAATAACGGCAAGAGAACGGCAATGTAAGAAGAGAAAGCGATGAAAGGATGTGGTTCAATGCTAAACTTTCTGAAGGTCGTCAGCCATTGTTTCGAGTAACGAAGACAATATTAGGAGTGGTGAAAACCTGTAATATAATTTTTTTATTTGTCTCGCAACAATGATGATTTATTCAGAACTCGCCCATCGTGTCACGGCCATGCAGTAGAATAGATTCATGGGCACATGTCGTCCTTACGACGTTTTGTGACAGTGTAGAAAATATCCACATGATACAGTTGAAAACGATACTGTATGCTATTTTCAAGATGATGATTCGAACAAGATCTTCGAAACTAACTAATGTGTTTTTACGAAAAGGTGTGTCTTTATTGAATTTGTTACATGACACCAGAATTAAATTTATCAATAACTAGCTGAAGTACCCGGCGTTGCTCGGGCATTTATTACAGTAAATTATAATACAGGAAGAGGAATTCAATATATTCATGCCCTGCGGCGGGACCTACCTGTATCTCTTCCATTGTATCGCTTCTCCGCCCTACTCCCTGCCATGCTCTGCCCGGCCACGCCACGATAGCTGTCTTCTATTGACCCCCATTTTGAAATTTCCGGATTACCTTGCTCACTTTTCCACAAATAATTACATTTTTTTATTTAAAGTTCCAGCTTCTAAACATTCACTTTAAAACTAAAAGCAATAAACAAATCTAAACTACAAAATAAAATACTTGTAGACTCACATATATAATTTTTTATAGAGTTTTATATAATATTCCAACACTATCAATAAATTGTCACGTTGTAAAACTTATCCAATTTTTATATTTTTTCTTCTATTGTATTCATAAAGAAAGTTTTGAAATTGATCTGTCAACTCGTCACTTTGAAGGGACTTACTGTTTTCAGATGAGATAACATGCGGAAGTTCATGCACGGGTACGGTAGTAAGTAGATCCAGAGTAATAGTTATAGATGTCATAACGTAATTGATGAATCATAATCATAAAAATAAATGAAAATACTTGAATCTATTCTGAAACATAATTACCAGTTTTTATAATCTGAATATGACAAAAAATTATATGTTTAATGTCCTATGTGCTAGTAACATGTGATGTAATGTAACATGTGATAACATGTGCTAGTAACACACTGATACATTAGAAAACTAATGATCCACCACCATTACATTATGAGTAAATAATAAATTGACAATGCACTGAGCCACATGACAAAACAATATAAGCATCATTGTTTTACCTCAAGTGATAGAGATTATGAATCCTGATTGATTTATTTGCTCAGACAAACATTTAAAAAATTTTTGCTTATATTTTATGGAAAAATATGAACGAAATCATTCATTGGCAGCCATTCATATGCAAAACAACAGCACAGATTAGTCTTAATATGTAAATGATCATTGCTTAATTACCAACCACGGCACTAAACTTCACATACAGAAGAAAAAAGCTGCATTAAAACTGTAGTTATACAACTGCAATTAATATGACAAACAACTGTACATATTAGTCTTATTATGTAAATAGTAATTCCAAAATACCCACCACTGTTCAAAATTACTTCGCATATTGAAGAAAAAGTTTTACTGGATGGACTGAAAACATGTACACATTTTCCATTTTACCATTTTGAACCCAAGAACTTTGTAAAAATTGAGAGTCCTAATGAACAGCTGCCCTACTACTTAGAAAATTATTCACATTTCTCCCCTTCTTGCAGTATTATTTTCAATGGGGTGAGTGCGTACTTCAAGTCGATCTTCCCTCTGAGTAGCCGATTCAAAATTTTAGTAGACAGCCCATCTCTTGGCATTTGAAATCTGTTTTGACAATTGTGACACACGTTTCGTCAAACAATTTAGCTGTCACAAATTTCTGTAAAAGAAGACGTCGTTTAGATTGTATATGATATCTATATATTATACATTGTACATTACTGTATTGTGACCATTCGAATGTTCAACAAACGAATTTGGCGCCGCCGCTATGACGACACCAGTTTATTCCAAGAAGGAGGGGTGTATCGGTGGTAGGGAGGGGGTTCTCTCCACCCGTCCGTTGAGACGTCACTAGGCAAGAGGGCGAGAGGAAAACGTTCTTGTTCGTTCATAAACATTCAATAGACAGGTTCTACGAAGAAGACGGATTGCAAGGTATTTGTACTCTACATTTTGTTAATTCAATAGAGATTGTGATCAGTGCTTCGGTTGATAGAATACATTGTGTTAGAAAATACAGTTTCTGTTAAATAGGATCATAAACATTCAATAGACTCGTTTAAAAGAAGACAGACTGCAAGAAGTTTTGTAAATAGAGGCTAACATTTACAAACTGTTTCCGCTTGTGCAATGGCACGTGGAACATGTGGTCTGTAATAGTGCGCGTAACGAATCACAGTTCCCTCTGAACAAAACGAGAGTATTACAGAGTGTTATTGTAATTACTATGTGACTATTAAGTATTGCAAATTAGGCATTGAGTAAAATTCAGAGTATTATGGAATGAGACATTCATATTTATGCTTCATCCTTGCTTGTATAATTCTCTTATAGAGTGCAAGACTAGATAATTTATCCTATTATACTGATTATGTAAAAGTTTAATATGACAGAAGAGTCATAATGGGTTACATTTCTATATGTATTTCAGCCTAACATTTAAACACTTGTAAATTTTCAAGAATGTGTTCATGTTGATCTCAGAGGGGATTACATGCGTTTGTCATGTGGAGTTTATTTTCTGATATAAAAGTCTTTGTGGTGTTAATATTGAAACAGAACAGTATTCTGAAGAGGCATTCACTTGTTCCATTTAGGTCTTCAAGGTGGGATGTATTTTAAGAGTCATTTAAGAAAAATAACCTGCAATCAATTCTGCACATAAAGAAAATAATAATTCAGTTACTGTTTTTATACTTATACACCACTTTGATAGAGTAATTAGGAATGTGATAATATTGAGTGAATATTACTTTACTATCATATCATTCTTTATTTTCTTTTGAAATCTGATTAGTGCTAGTGTTCAATTCTTGCTTTAGTCATAAAGAAACTAGCAAATGGACAAATGATTGTCTCCAGAAGCAAACAAAGCTTTGTTTAAATTTGAGTGAAACTTGTTTGTATTGTTTTGGGGATATATTTTTTTTATATTGTGTAATGTTTGTGTTTTTTATCATTGTTTGTGGATTGACATTCTGTATTTTGGTAAATGTTAAAGAAAACGTCCAATTATAAATGTTCTGTGACTATGACTTTGTTTTTTTTGTTTTTTTTCCAAAATCTTCATTGATAAAGAGCCCCGAATTCATGAATATTTAATAGACAACCTGAAGAGAGGTTACAGTATATTCTGTACGTCTATTATTGTACTTTTTATTCTTTTAACCTACCTCAATTATTAAACACTTTCAAACTCACAATGATTTCTTGCCACTTTGTATATAACACGGACAAAGAGCAATGCATGAACATGGACACTCTTTACCACTTCAGTTACGGCATTATTTCAAATGTTCACACAGGGACATTACATAACCTTATTCAAACTCCAATGAATTTCGTAATTATTCTGGACATTGATGAAATCAGTAGTAGATCTCAGACGTCATCCTCTGGTGGCGCGCGGCTAAACTATTGGCATTGCTTCCAGATGGCCCAGGTGGTCAGCTGCATACCCCGGATGGGGTTCTTCAGCCGGGGTTCTTCTGGTGTCCGGGTTCCTGTTACTGTTGCCACCCCCACTCCCCCGTACAGGGACGGAGATTGGGAGGTGGTGTGGGGATGATATGGGGTTAATGGGGTTGGTGTTTTTGGGTGATGGGATAGGGGTAGGATTAGGGATAGGGAAAGGATAGGGATTGGGAAAGATATATAAATGTATGATTTTTTTGATTATTTTTTATTTTTTTTATTTTTTTATTTTTTTATTTTTTTTTAAATTTTTTTACTTTTATTTTTTTATTTTTTTTATTTTTTAATTTTTTTTATTTTTTATTTTTTTATTTTTTAAATATTTTTTTTATTTTTTATTTTTTTATTTTTTATTTTTTTTTAATTTTTTATTTTTTTATTATATTTTTATTATTATTTTTTTTTAAAATTTTTTTTTTAATTTTTTTTTCAGAAAACAATGTGGGTGGGTTGGAGGTGGGGGTTTAGGATGGGAGGGTTGTAGGCTTAGTCGTTTGTCCGTTTTAGTCTCTTGTCGTAGTCGATGGCCCGTCTATTGTCATTGTGGTTCGTCGATGCCTACTGTCACTCAGGTGATAGGGGGTGGGAGTTGGAGGATGTCAAGGGGGTGTTTTTTGCGGGAATGTCTGGGGGGGCTTGAGAGGATATGGAGGTGTGGGGTAATTAGGGGTTGGAAGGTTGGGTGGGTGGTGAAGTTCTGGACGGCGGAGATTGCGGAGTTGTGGATGTAGGTGAGGATGTGTGGGATGTTTTGGTTGGAGCGGATATCATTGAAACGGGTATACATAGGAGGGCGGAAAATGAGGCGAAGGACTCTGTTTTCTGTACGGGTGATGTAGGATAGGTTGGTGGGGGATGTGGCAATCCATGTGGGATGGGCATATGTTAAGATGGATCGGATGTAGGAGAGGTAGATAAGGATTCGTTTTTTGGGGTTTAGGTTTTGGTTTGAGAGGAGGGGGTAGAGGGCATTGATGATTCTATTGGTTTTGGTGATGGTTTGTTGGATGTGGAGGGACCATAGGAGTTTTTGGGAGAAGGTGACACCGAGGTATTTTACATGGGATTGCCAAGGGATAGGGATTTGGTTTATGGTAAGGGGTGGGGGAGTGGATGGAGATTTTCTGTAGGAGAAAAGGATGGCTTGGGATTTGGTGGGGTTTATGGTGATGTTGTTTTCGTTTGCCCAGAGGAGGAAGGAGTTCAGGGCAGTTTGAATTTGTGTGAGGGAATTTTGGAGGGGTAGATCGGGAGCGAGGAAGGCAAGGTCATCGGCATAAAGGAGGGTTTTGACACCGGGGGTTAGAGGGATATCATTAATGTAGAGGGAGAAAAGGATCGAGGAGAGCACGGCGCCCTGTGGGACGCCGGCTTGGATTGGGAAAGTTTTGGAGATTTTGGAGAGGTGTCGGACGTGGAAGGATCTGTTGGATAGGTAGCTTCTGATGAGGGTAAATAGGTGATCGGGGGCGTAGGGGCGAAGTTTCATCAGAAGAATTTCATGGGATACGGTGTCAAAAGCCTGGGTGAGGTCGGTAAGGATTGCTGATATCTCTTAAGGGATCTGGAGGGGAGTGGCGACAGAGATAGCCAGATGGAGGGATTGGAGGGCCGCAGAGCGACCCTCACGGAAACCAAATTGTTTTGGCAGGATAATAGGATCGAGGATAGGAGTTAGTCGGAGAAGGATGGTTTTCTCGAGGATTTTGCCAAGGATGGGCAGGAGGCTGATGGGGCGGAAGTTGTTTGGGTGCCGATGGTCCTTGCCGGGTTTAGGAATCATGGAGACGCGGGCGGTCTTCCAGACGGTGGGGAAATAAGATATTTTAAGGCAGGAGTTAAGGATTAGGGTGAGGTGGCGGATAGCGTTTTTTGGGAGATGTTTTAATTGGGAGGGGAGTACTCCATCGGATCCGGGGGCTTTACTATTGTCAATTGTGGCAATGATGCGTCGCGTCTCGTCGTCCGTCGTTGTCCAAGTTCGTTGGTCAGTTGATGGTAGTGAAGGGGTGTTTTGATACTTGAAGATGACTTGTGCGGGGAGTGGGATGTTGACGGGACGGAAGCGGTCAGCCAGGGATTGGGCTAGGGTGTTTGTGATTAGTTGCGGGTCAAAGGTTAGGATATTTTGTGGGGTGAGGAGTGGGGATGTTTTGGTGGGATTATCGCGCACAGCCTTGATGATCTTGTGTAGTGCGTTGGGGCTGCCTCTGTCATTGATAAGTTTCTCGTATTTGTTTGTCTCGTATTGTCTTAGTAGTCTTTGTAAGGTATGCTGAGTCTGTTTTAGTTCTTTCTTGTCTTCGTCTCGTCTGTATTTGTAAAAATGTCTTTGTAGCTGTCTTTTTCGTCTTATTAGTATTATGATATTGTCAGGAAGGATTGGGTGAAGGTTTTGGGAGTAGGTGGTGTGTTTTTTATAGGTTTTAATTATTTGATGTGTGAGGTGTTGGATAGAGGAGTCAATGTCTTCTGGGGATTGGATTTCGGAGGGGGTTTGGATTTTTTTGGAAAGTGTGTGGGTGTAGGATTTCCAGTCAGTGACTGGAATGGGAGCGGGTTTGGGTGTTAGGTAAGGTGTGGTTGAAGTGGAGCAGAAGACAATGGGGAGGTGGTCTGAGAGGTTAAATAGATCGTATTTGGGATAAGGGGTAGAGACATGGATGTTTGAGGAGTGTAGGATTATGTCTAATATGTCGTGTGGGTTGTCATTTCGGAGGTGTGTGGGTTCAGGGGGGCTGTTAAGTTGGATAGTGGGATTGTTGTCAATGAAGTTGTCAAGTTTTTGTCCCGTCGTGTTGTTTGTCTTGCAGCCCCAAGACGTCGACTTACTGTTTAGGTCCCCAGCTATGATAAAGGGGTAGGGTAGGTTTAGTAGTATATTAAGATCAGAGGTAGGAAGGGGGGTTTTAGGTTTTTGTAAGCGGATATTTGGCATTGATGCACTATTGAATTTATGATGTAAAGCTAGGCGAAAAATGTCCAGAAAAGTAATTATTTTGAAAATATATTACTGTTTATGTTTGTAAATCATAGCCTATAGTACTCCAGGCGTTTAAAGGATACTAGCACAAAAGTTCCATGGGAATTGGTTCAGTACATTAAGAGATTACCGTGCTGAAAGACAACGCACTTCTGTCTTTATATATTAGTATAGAAGATATAGATAGATATAGATATAGATTCTTTCCTCCGAAGCAGTTTTATGAGTAATGCCAATAGAAATTCTTGGAGGTAAAAAGTAAATGACCTTGGAGCAGAAAAAAGGTAAACCACACCAATTTCTGCAAGCTCTCCCATAATCCGTAAATGTTAGTATCTTGATTTTCGTGAAACTGTGGCTTGTCTTATGCTCATATGACTGGTTCGGTAATATGGAGGACTTGAAGTAGTAACGAGGTAAGTAATACTTCGACCAAAATAGAGACATTAACGTGTACAAATAGCAGGAGACTTGCTGCAGCTAGTGTGGCTTATTTTGTTACTGACTCAACTCGTTCATATAAAAATTAACTTCGAAAAGAATAATATATCATATACCGAAAAAGAAATGAACAACGTTGCAACGGTTTCAAAACAGTCATGGTACACAATGTTCGTCTGCATAGTGAGAAGAAAATCTGAAAACGTTCCCCATGCTGCTTTCAAGTTCGAGTTACTAATAGTTTCATACAAAATAGTACGTATCACGCACAAGTTCTTCACTTGGAACACAAAACTGATTTTCTGGAACTTACGTTACCCGCATGATCCTATATATTTTTGCCATTTGTCATAAAGAGGAGACACCGCCTCGCACCACTTCATAAACCAAGTCTCAGAGGACCAAGTGAAAATTAATTCGGAATATGTTTGAGATACCTAAATAGTGTGCTGTTTCCAGAAAGTTAACACTTACCTTGCTTTTCGATCTATGCCTTCTAAATTATTTGACAAAAATGCAACAAAAAGAACGTTAATTGTGGAAAGAGGAATAAAGCTGCAGAAAATTTAACAGGCCAAGAGAAACTTGCACGAAATGCCCGATCAAATTAGGTCATCTAGTGCAGAGTAGAAAGCAATATAAAGCCTCAATTATACTTTTAGAAAAAACAGCAAAAATTCGATTTATCGACATTACTGCTCAATTAATTAAAATTCAACTTAATTAAACTTATTCAAATATAAGCATAGAATGGGAAGAGGTATAAATCAAGTTCGAGATTTTGCGGGTATAAATAAACGAAGAATTCAAGATGTCAATGAATTCGAAACTGAGTATGGATATTTGAGATATCTAAGGGTATGGAAGATATCTAAGGGTATCTAAGGGTATGGAAGATATCTAAGGGTATTGGAAATATACGGGAATTCAAGATACGTACGGTAATTAATAAAGATGTAAAGGTATTCGAGGTACCCGGGAATTCGATGTCATGGGGAATTCAGAACATCAGGGAATTCTGATTACCGAGGTTAACCCACTAAAATTTCTCTACACTTAGGGAGATTAATTGGGGCACTGTTATTCAATCGGGACTTCAATTTTTGAAATTTGAAAATGAAGCTCCCGATTGGATAAGTGTCCCATCTACTAACTCACCAAGTCCTGAGAAATGTTTATTGGAGAATAGCAAGTCGCCAACGCAATGCGCAGTATTCTATTGGCGCAGTTCGCGCAAGCACTGGTCGCGGAGGAGAACTCCCTCGGCAACGGCCGCGAATATTTGGCGGGAAGGAGAGCGCATGCGCCCATGGTCAAGGCCTCTGACGTAAGTCAAGGCCTCCCGGGCGCGGGGTCTGTGACGCCAAGTGGGCCGTGATGCCGTTGGGTCGGGGGGCGTGGCATGTTTCCCATACGAACTGCGCCCGCATCGCTCCTCTGACACTCTAGCAAGAGGGAGGGGATGGGGAGGGGAAGTGACACACGAGCTAAACACTCCGAAACAAGAACTTTATTTATTTATTTATTTATTTATTTATTTATTTATTTATTTATTTATTTATTTATTTATTTATTTATTTATTTATTTATTTATTTATTTATTTATTTATTTATTTATTTATTTATTTATTTATTTATTTATTTATTTATTTATTTATTTATTTATTTATTTATTTATTTATTTATTTATTTTACGGCAAAAACAGTTAAAAAGTGTGTGTGACGTGCTACGGTGAGGAGTGAATTCTGTGCACGTTTTCATAACACTGTGATCCCTAACCTAACTATATACTACTTGAATTTTGAATATAGAAAGAAGTTGAACGTTTTTTGTAAGGATTGTTAACAAAATATTCACTCCGATGTAATAAAATCTATTTTCAAGAATAAATTAGCAATAAATTTGAGCTCTTATCCCTCATCATGTCCTTCGTGAAGGAATAATACTCCCTGCTGCGGCAACATGGAGAACGATAATTTTAATAACTATATTTCCCACTGAATTCTAGATGACGTACACAGATGATGGAGTTACATTTAATCCGGAGACGGCATGTTCAAGTGAGCCACCAAATAGCTATGGTCCGGATTAAATGACGTGATTTATAGTTGGGTTAGAACGTGTAGTGTACTACAAGTCATCGAGGGCCGATTAAAAATTACTACAAAGTTAACAGCACACACTGTTCACAATTACTACTTATTGAACACGTCTTTCTATTAAACGCAAACTCGACACGCTGCTGATTATCTACAACATGCGAGAAATGTGATTTTTACGAACTATAATTTGAGGAGACAACTGACAAAGCTTCTGATTCAGGGTTGCTCTTGGTTTCGGTATTGCGGACATCACAAACTAGCAATTTGCAACCACTTTATAATTTTATTCGTAGTGCATGTGTGGTAATAAGAAATTAAATATTTTTTTTTAAATTTGAGATTGCGATAATCCAGATGCTTGTGTTCATCGACCGAAACTGGAAACATACCGCCGTTTCTGCATTCAAAGTGTTTCGTAAAAATCGTCCGAAACAAACATATTCTACATGTAAAAATGAAATGTATAACTTTCTTTAACATTATGTAGGATTAGTTTTTATTTCGGAATAATTAGATATAGTCTGATACAATGAAGATAGCATTAAAATAATGTAGATTTAGCTGACAATGTTCTGGGAAATAAGATTAAAATAGAAAATTACCATAAATATAACAAATTTCAATTGCTAAAATTATGTTTAAAACTTTCGCTGTTTCTAAATTTGTCATAAGACAGATTATGTAAAGTCGCTCAGGTAATTCTGACGAAATAACCTAAAAAGTGCATTTTGCATTATTTCGTCAGATTACCTAAGTGACTTTACATAAACCGTAGGAGGCCCTAATTCAATTCTTCATATCACAGGACAGTCATACTTCATTGGAGGGGCCACTAGAGGTAATTGGGGTCTCTGATATTCGACTTCCTTGACAATGAGGAAGCCTTGCGGTTTCTCTCGTGTCTCCCAAGCAAATCAATCCGGTCGTGGGAAAGATACGAGATTTCGAAAAAAGGTTGCCGCGCACTACTGTAAACTTGTCGGTGTTAGATGATTTCAGGGAGAGGAAGAGAGAAAGAGCATGCAATTCATGAGTGAGCACGCCACGCGAAGCTCTTTTCTCACAAGATACCTGCGCTCGTCTTGCTCCAACGCCGACAGAATCTTTGCCAGCTGCTTTGTATGGAAGAAGTTCCCGGGTTTTGTCCCGGAAGACGAGACACATTTATTAAAATAAAAGGTAACTCAGTCCCACTTGAAATTAAAATACAAATAAGAAACGTAATCGTTTAATGTAATCAATTATGAATAATAATAAAACTAATATTAATAACGATAATAATAATAATAATAATAATAATAATAATAATAATAATAATAATAATAATAATAATAATAATAATAATAATAATAATAATAATAATAATAATAATAATAATAATAATGTGGTTCAAAGGGTACATCAAAGGTGCATCAAGGTGCCAACTTCAAGAGGAATTTCGCAAACTATCACATCCATCTTCATTCTCACCAACCACATAGATAACCGAGTTAAATAGACAAACATTTCAACTTGGTAACAGACACCTTAGACGGAATATCTCGATGAACAGATGAGATGGAGTTATGATAAGGCGTAAGGATGGTATTTTCAGATCAGGCATGCCAAGGTGACGGCAGCTAATCTTGGAGATGTATTTGAAGAACAGACTTATCGGTAAAGAGCAGCTCTCATGAATCGAGTTAGTGTAATCACAGTTAGTCCTACGGCCGTAAGATAAAACGGCAAACCTTTATTATAAAAAGGTATAATAAGAATAAAGCATGACGACTCGGAAGTCGCCCGAGTCAACAAAAATGGTGACAAAGTTATAGGGCAAGCTAACTCGCGGGAAAAATAATTTCAGAAAAACTGTACCTACTTTGGCAGCAAATCCATCCGATCTCTGATATGACCGTAGAAAGACGATTTGACCAGAGATGAGTGAGAGTGCAAAGTAATCTCACCACTTAAAAGACAGAACTCCATCGCACAATTCAAAAGTCAGCTCCCCGTTCAAGGGAGAGCATTGCAGCTAATTCCTGAGATCAAAACTAGCCCTAATGCTCAGACACTCAGACACTCAGACACACACACACACACACACACACACACACACACACACACACACAGAGGCAGAGAGAGACACAGAGAGAGAGAGACAGAGAGAGAGAAAGAGAGAGAGAAAAAGAAATCGTGAGCTGACGTCGCCAATAACCCTTTTCGGTTGCTCCTATTTTTTTCTTTAGTTGCTCTGTGGTTGTCCACACTTCTCCGTAGGTAACAATGTTCTCTACAATAGACTTGAATACCTTTATATTCGCGCCGGTATTATTGTGCTCCATGAAGTATTGTGCAGCTGTTTTGTAACTTACTTACATTTTATTATTCTTTCAATAATTTCAGATTCACTTTTACCATTCTCGGTAAAGGTTACTCCAAGGAACTTGAAGCTATCAACTCCTTTGATAATATCACCTTGTAGCACCAAATTTCTGTATACATTATCAGCTGCAATATATTCAGTTTTAGAATATATTTATTGTTAACCCCCATTTCTGGTATTCTTCGAAACAGTTTCTTCAACATGTAATGGATATCATCTTCATCTTCTATAAATATCAATTGGTCGTCAGCAAAAAGCAAATTGAACAGTTTATCTTTTCCAATTGAAACTCCATTCATCCACCTTTCCACTCATTAAGGGAATAAGACTTAGGGGCATAGTCTCTTTTGTTTGTTCTAAGAGATTTTAATATCTTCCATGCAACAGTGGCCTCATATGGCCGTATATCCCACGTGCTCAATAATAGTCTGACATTTTTTATTCTACATTTCATTTTTGTCTCTCGTTACTTCTTTCTTTACTTCCTTACAACACTGCGAATAGTATTTTCAATACTCATGGTTCCTAGTTATCAGCCATACATTATAAGCTTTCTTTTTCTTATTTACGATTTTCTCCAAATTATCATTCCACCAAGAATTTTTACATGATTTATTTTTATTATCAGGTTTTGAGAATTCTCCAAGACCTAATAATTTTTTAATAATAATAAATTAATAAAAATTTGCAGAGATGCAATAGGTATATTTACATAAAAAAAGAACTCCATCAATTAATTCATACTTCATTTACACAGCAAACAGTTTTAATGCAATATATCAGTCATTATCATCATGTTTTAAAATCTAAATATTTCTCTCGTGTTTGGAAATATTCAAGAACTTACTATTTTTAATGTTATCGGTAATTAATTATATATTTGAAACCCAATGAAGACCAAGGTTCTTAATATTAGAGATTTATGAATTTTGTTGTTTTTTTTATTAGTGGCTTTGTTACGTGTACGGTAATATTGAAATATTCTATCAGTTAAAATAGTTCCGCTTTTAACATTTTTCTAGACGTTCTATGTCAGTCCTTCAAGCACATGTCTGTTTTTCACAAAGAATTACTGTTTAGAAAAAAAATGGAAAAGCTTAAGATTGATTGATTCATTGATTGATAGTGATTCCGGGCGCGTCAACCACTGAGGTCATTCGTCCCGTACGTGTAGTGCATATTTTTTCATTGGGAGGTGGCGGTGATCTTCCCCCACTGGATGGCGAGATCCAGCGTCGACATACCGTCGACAAGCGGGGTTTTCTTCAACCAGGTATCTCCCACCAGTGGGGCATCGCCCCAGCCGGGACAAGTTCTGAGTCCCCGACCGGTCTCCCGGCATGTGTGGTAGTGTAGTGCATGTTAGTGTGTATGTGTCTGTGTGTATAAGGGGTGCCGATAGGACAAGGAAGAGGAAGGAAAGATCGCGCGCGGCCCGTGGCCCGTTTGTTAGGGTACTGCTCCGATATTCGCTTGGTGTTGATAGGAGAAATCACGGAAAACTACCGATCAGAGCAGCCGGGCTCTAGAATTCTCCTCCAGACAGCAACTGAATTCGACTTATCTAAAAAGCTAGTGTCGAAAAATCCTGCCGCTGTCGGGACTCGAAGAAACACTTAAGAGAATGAGCAGGATGCGATTGATCTATTTACCATGCATCGTGTAATTCAATCCAATATGCACACAGGGCAACATAACTATTAAGTGTTATCTAAATAAAAATCCTGAGATTAGTTGGGGTAAAAGTATGTAAAAAAAGAGCGTTTCACCGAGTTCTCTCGTTTCTGTGTCTCTCATTTTACCACGTCATTATTCTCATCATTAATCAGTCCGTCCACAATCCTGGTACCAACTAATTCTCAGATAAAAGAAATCAAAGCAAGAACTTCACTGAAAATACAAAAGTTTATGAAGTACTAACACGAAGATTTAATGGCTTCTTGTAATTGGGTTTCAGACATGTTTACCACATATTTCTACTCGGGTTCAATTTAATACGTCGCCCTAGTTTCTTACGAAGACAGATTATTTAGTCTGTAGAACTAAATATCATATGTCTGCATGTCGAGGGGAAGATAAGTAAAGAGATGAAGAAATGTGGTTGATGAAGTTGTGGGAAGTGAAACGTCCAAATTTTCACACAGACGGTAAACACACTGGCGGAGACACAAACTGGAGGGCAGGTGACAGAAGAACGCCAGGGAATGAGGACGGAGTGAGTGAGAAGGGGGAAATAAAGTGAAGTATTCGCAAAGCAGAATGAATGGAAGGAGAAAGTTCTGAGAAGAAATTAAGATCGTGGAAATGATAAAAGGTAGTTAAGACAATATGAAAGTAGTATTGTAAGAATCAAGCTAGAAAGATAAATGATCTCCTTGAAGATTTTTGACTTTAATTTTAAACACTTTAATTCATTGTAAGAATAATAATAATAATGGAAATAAGATACATATTACAAACATTAGGCAACGAATCCTTTTTGTGTTTGAAGAGAAACAAATTGAGAGACGAGTGATTCAATCTTGCGGGACCCTACATGTACACAGCAAACTATGACGAGTTTTACACAAAGAAAATTATCTTCGGTTTGTACTAGTACTCTCTAGAATGCAGGGATTTTAAGGTTGCATTGTTTTCTTTTAAAATTTCTTTAAAAAAGTTTAAAAGTATTAATATACCATTACGTTTAGAAATTCTGAACGACGATGCAAACGAAACACATCGTAAAATCATGTACTTGTAAGTATAAACGTAAATCATAAAATATATGTTGTAATACCAACATTTCTGATGTTACGCTTCAAGCGATTAGAATAAAGTGAAAAACAGATATTCTCCGTCATTAACGACATTAGGACACGAAATATTAACGTTTAAAGGTCAGCCACTCTAAAACTAATGTTTGATTAGTATTAAATGGAGGGGTTACGAAGCTTCGTCGTGTATATTCCCCTCCAAAAAAAAAAAAAAAAAAACTATTTTGAAGATCTTCTAAAATCTATTTTAGAAGTGCATGTTACGATAAACGTTATTTATTATCAGCACTCACATTGCTGAGTTATTTATGAAGTGATTCTTTGAAAAAAGTGGATATTATTTCGTCATTGCTGTGAAAAATGGTGTCGGAAATTCTATGCTATACAAATGTATCAAATTTACTGAACTATCAAACAAAACTATTAAATTTTCTTTAATTTATTTGCTAAATAAATTGAATGGAATTGCAATCTTAATATTTGCCTTTGATTTGAAAAGTCAGATAATCAAGAATTTCGACCAAACTCCTAGCAATAGCAACCGTCACACGAGCCTCGTCGCTGTCTATTCCCCCCTCCCACATCAAGACGACGGACTGAGCATCGAGCTAAGTGAACACTGAAGGCGCCATGTATCCAAGATTTTATAAGTGAAAAGAGACACATTCATAGCGCCACCGGAGATATAACACTAGTGTTCAATAACAGTTCGTATTAGGAACAGATGTTAATGTACTTAAAATAGTAGATCTGTGCAAGTGATACAACTCATTAATAATGTTAAAAAACAAGCCTCTCAAAGCCCTCTCATGACACTCCACAACATTGCCCCAGAGACCGAAGACGAAGAAATGGAAAACTAAGTTGGCTTGACTAAAGAGCAAAACGCGCGCACAAAATTTCAAACTCTGCAGCAACAAAAAAGGTTATAATGGCAGATACAACAATTACAGCTAGCAAACCCACACCAACTTCATGAAATGCTACCGCTACAACAGCCCACGCCTTTTGAGACGTTAGTGTACTCCAACGCGGGTATCAGCCGCAAGGACTAACGGAGGTAACGCAACAAGGTAGCGGCCGAGCAGATACACGCTACGGGCACTACAACCTCTTCCACTTCCTCTGTAAGCACTTTTCGCAAACGTGCTGACACCAGTGAGCATAGTAATAATAATTCTAAACTCCTATCTAATGCTACTCCACACTATGTTTAGACGCCCCAATTGAAAATAATTTGATCCGCTAACTGAAGTGCTTGACTATAGCATTGATCCTCAAGGGTTGCATGAAAATAAAATTTCACTACTAGGTATCTGTATCACGAAGTCGATTATCATAATTTTTCATCAGTGAAAAGAGAGCATCTGATTACTCTGTAGAAGCTCGTACGAATTGCACCTAATTCAAACGACAACCAACCACTACTTTCGCTCTCCTGACATCACATCATTTCTTTGAAATATCAAAAAAAGAGAAAGAAAGAGAGGGAGAGTGAGTGAGAGTGAGAGGCGGGGCAGAGGGAGGCGGAGCTGAGAAAGGCTGTCGGGGAGAGGCGGAGCAGAAAGAGGCAGAGAATGGATAGGTAATGCGAGTGGGGGTGAGACGAATCGCAATGGTGCAAGTCGGGGAGGGGCAGTACTGTGAGAGAGCGAGGCGTGTCGGGATGGAGGTGCCATGGCGGGGCGGGGCGGGGCGGTGAGAGGAATGGCGGCGCTGACGTGGCGGGACGCGTCAGGGCGAGATGGGGTGGGGCGAGTCTGAACGCGGCCGGGTGGGAAGAGGCTCGACCGGACGAGGCGTCGCGTGGCGAGGCGAGTCGAGGCTACGAAGGGTGAGGTGTGGTGAACCGAGGCGAGGCCAATCTAATATGAGCGGACCGGAAGAATCGGGCGAAAATAAAATCCTGGGCGATGCCTAATAATAAAATGAAACGCAATCTGCAAAAAAGAGTATAAATATATTACGAAAAAATACAAGTTTCAGCAGAAGAGGATCTTCCTGATGCTGAGCAGCGCGGGCGCCCGCGGAGGCGGCGGGGCGGGGGCAGAGGCGGCGGGGTGCGCACGAGGGGGCGCGCGCGGGGCGGCGCCGGGGATGAGCGGCAGGCGGGGCGCGGGGGCGGGGCCCGGGCGCGGGGGCGGCTTGGCGGACGCGTCGGGCGGCGCGCGCTCCCACCGAGACATCTTGATGGGCGGCAGCCGCGGCGCTGCTTACATGCGCAGACCGGCGGGCGGGTCACCAATTAACCATAGGTCAATCATGACCCAATGTAGAATATTATGTATCTTGGTACGGTCATGTCAACGTGTAGATAAATGAGTAGAAAGATGGATAGATATGAAGAAAGAATATACAATAGAGCGATGATTATTCGCAAGTTCTCCCCACATGATGCAACATGTCCATCCTCCATGTATTAAAATCGGCAGGTTGTGGTTCTTGTCTACCTGACTACGTGTTCGAGAATTGCGCGGAGTGCCAATCGTATACAAAACGACACCAAAAGAAGAAATGAATGTACTTCGATTGCAAAGTTATAGAGGTTAATATATTTTTTATTCCTTCCCTTTTCCCTTTTATGGACCATTCCCATACACCGGTGTTAAAAGGGTGACAAGGGTGAAAAGGGTCAGAAGATAGGTGAAAATGTCATATTCTAATTATTATAGCGAGTTGACGTGAGAATGCGCACGTAAAGGAGAAAAATGTTGATTGTAAAAGGTAAAAATCTTCTTCTTCTTCATTTCACGGATTAGGGAAATCCTGCTTCATTACACCATCTCCGTCGTGGACGACCAATGTCCCTTCTTCCCCGTGGTCTGTACAGAAAGGCATGTCGGGGGATCCTTTCGTGAGACATTCTGCATAAGTGCTGTACCCACCGTGATCTGTATTCATTTATTTTTTCATTGATAGAAAATATGTTCAGTTCCTGTCTTATATCTTCGTTTTTTATTTTATCCATTGGGGTGCACGTTTTACTCGCCGCAGGAATTTCATTTCCGAGACTTGTATCTTCATTTTATCTTGTTTTCTTAATGTCCATGATTCACACCCGTAAAGCAGTTGGGGTACTGCCATGACTTTAGAAAAGAGACACTGTTAAAATTTTATAGTCTTATTGCAAAGATATTTGTTTATTGTTCCGCAAGTATGTTGGAAAGTTGTAATTTTGTTTTCATAGCATGACTGTAATCGTATGTGATATCGCATCCCAAATAATTAAAATGTTTTACTTGCTCTATTACTTTGTCTTCTATTATTATTTTAGTTCTGATAAGATACATCTGAATGCCATCACTTTAGTTTTAGAGACAGATATTGAGAGGCAATATAATTTGAAAATTCTATTTAGCTGGTACAAGGACTTTTGCAGACTTATTTCGTTCTCTTCTATAATTATATGTTCATCACCATACAGAAGTGATTGTAGAGGTGTATTTGGATTTATTCAAATACTTGGTTTATTTGAACTTTTCCATTTCCTTAGAATTTTTTCAATATAAATATTAAATAAAGTGGGGAAAAAGCTATACCCTTGTATTACACCACTGTTTACTTCTCTTCTAACATTTTGTTCTCAACTTGTAAATTAACACTTGTCTTGTGATAGAGGGATTTAATAACTTCTATCAAGTGGAAAGAATAGCCCCTTTTTCGAATAATCTGCCAGAGAAGTTCACGATCAACTCTATCAAACGCTTTCTCATAATCTATAAAAGCTATGTGAGTCTCTAAATTGAACTTTCGTGTCTTTTCTATTATTTTGTTTATGGTAAATACATTGTCTGTACATGATCTTCCTTGCCTAAAACAACTTTGTTCTTCCAATATCAGTGAATCTGAGATTGTTGTGAGCCGTTTATGTATTATTTTTGTGTAAACTTATTAAGCGTTGATCAACAAGCTTATTTCTCTGTAATTCTGTAACTGGCTTGTATTTACTTTGTTAAAAAGAGATGACTTTTGCTTTCTTCCATGCATCAGGTATTTAGCATTTTCTCCAACGATTATTAAATAGTTCAAGAAGTCTGTTCTTCAGTTCTTCACCTCCATATTTTAGGAGTTCTGCATTGATACCATCTACCCCAGGGGTTTTTCTATTTTTCATGCTTGACAGTGCATATTCCATTTAATGTTTGCTCAAAGGGTCTATCTAAGGGTTGTTGTATTGTGACTTACCTTCATCGATTACAGTTGGGTCATATAAGAGATCTTTATAATATTTTATCCAGTCATCTTTCTTTATTACATTTAGTTCTGCTTTGTCCTTTTCCTATGATTTTAAATGTTTCAGAATCTTGTAAGCCAGTTTCTGCCTACCATGGACATCATTTTCAATTGTGCTGATGAAAAGGTCTCATGATTCTTGGTGAACTTTTTTCACTAATTGCTTTGAATGGTTCCTTTTTCGTATGTAGTTTTCTTTCCTCTCTTGCGTTGTTTTCTGATTTTCTTGATAAGGCTTTTTTCTTTTCACGTATGGCTGCAGCTATCTCATCGTTCCAGATTTTCAAGCCTTTTCCTTTTCTGTTATTTCTGTTTCTGTTTATTCCTTTTTCCAATAGCTTCATATGCTGCTGTGTTTATAATATTTTCAATATTGCTCCACTCTACATTAATGTCATCTTCTAACGGTGTATGTCCGTTTATTTCAGACGTGTTTCAGACGTGTTTGATAGTGATTTCTTAGGCTGTCTTCTCTTAAGAGATGAACTTTGTAAATATCTCTGCTCATAGATATCCCGTTTATTCTTTTGCTGTTTTTTCATAATTTTCTTCCATTGGGCTATAATTGAGATCTTTGAAAGTATACTAAGTTGTGATCGGATGATATATCACTGCCTCTGTAAACATGAATATTTCTAATTTGGGGTGCTAATTTTCTGTTCGGTATAGCATAATCTATCAGCGATCTTGTGGTAACATTGCTCCACGTAAATTTACTTATATCCTTTTTCCTCAAGAAGATAAAAATATTTACTAAATATAGAATTAACTCAATATCGATTAACACCTTACTGATATTCTAAGGAAAGCCTTACTGCAAGCTTTAGAAAACGATTTATACTTTCTAATTTTGTAAATCATACAGGGTTAATGCAAATGATTCATCGGATTTAAAAAAATATATTTCAGAAATTATTAAATATAACATAATGAGTGATACATCGATACAACTAAATACTCTCAAAGTTGTTGGCTTCATTGTGATTCATCTCATCTGGCTTCATTGCCATTTACCTGATACCAGCACTATGCCAGTTTCCAAAATGGCGTATATGCAGAAGGAGTATTGGGTTTTGGAAAATGAAATTTGTGGCTATTGCCACAACTTAAAGACGATTCAGAAAATTCCATACTCCCAACAAGATTGTGCTCCTCCGCACTGGCACTGTGCATTGTTTCCTTGATGAACTTCCACAACGATGGATTGAGTGATGTGCTCATGACTTGGCGCTGTTCGCACGGTTCCCTAAGTCTTCCGACCATACAATTCTGATTTTTTCTTTTAAGGTGACGAAAGGAGAACATATTGAACGTTTGTGACAAAAATGACGAAATCTTTGAGAGCCTGAAGTTCTATCAAGTTAAATTTAATAGTTTCTGAAACATATTTTTTTTTAAATACGCTGAATAATTTGTAATAACCTTGTAGTTTAGACGTTAAAATAACTTTTATAAAAGGCGGGGATTCAATTGATTGAAGAGGTGAGCATTTCTACCAATGTGCATTGCACTTTCAAATTATTAATTTAAAAAACGATTTTAAAAATGTAATATTAAGACTACTGATAAGCGAATACATAACTTGTAAAGAAAATTAGCATTTAACATTAAATAACATGCTCCTTTCGTCGCTTCGTCCGGAATTTTGAAATACATAAGACAAAGGCACCCTCGCACGAGAACTGTTATTACAAATTCATAGCAAATTATGCAATCTCAACGGAACCTGTTATAAGAAATATGTGAGGACATTATTTTTGCCTCTTGGACGGAAATACAAATGCTAACAAACGTTCATACATATTTCCCTGAAGATAGTTTATATTTTTTACGGTTTTTGTTTTGATGTATAATCTCAATTTTTTATTGATATATTATATATTATATATATAAAATATTGATTTATCTATATTTACTGCATTATTGGAGTCATCACAGTTGGAAATATAAAAAGATATTTCTGAATTGAGGAAAGGCTACCCATGAAGATGAAACACTATTCATCACCAGAATCATGACGATTATGGAACAAAGCTCAATAGAATGAAAATAATATAATAACTTGAAGCGTTTTATGAGTAGCACTTGTCAATAACTTCACACTTTCCACTGTTTTCGTTCACATGAAGACATTATCATGAATCTCTTGGCGGAGGCCACACACCGTAGTGCATTTCAGTCATTTCACAGGACACCAGATTTTAAGTTCTCACAAACGAAGGCGTGTTACTTCTGGAAGGGTATATCCGGAGACTTGTTACATAGCCTTCGTGTAGAGTATTTAAGATTAAAACCGAACAATTGATACGAGCGTGTTTTTGAAAAACTCAGCTCGCATCAATGCCTCATCGGAAACATTCCATTTGTAAAGGTCAAGGTCACGTTCTATACTAAATAACAGTGTTAGAACTTGGATCTCCTCCATGAATGTGTAGTTGAGAGCATTGCTACCGGGGTCCCTGGGGGCGACGCTCCTGGCGCAGCCGTGGGCGTGAGCGAAGTCGAGGGCGTGGGCGTGGGCGGGGCGGTCGCGGTGGCCGTCGCCCGACGCCTGCCGGTCCACCAGCGACGGCACCGCCCTCCGAGCACCCGCCTGCCACCGGTCCACGATGGGCGGCAGGAAGCCTGCGCCCCATGCACTCTATTCAGTCCTCGTTGCACATACAGAACCCTGTGATAGAGCACACTAACTTATTCATGGGTACAAAAGAAGATAATGTGAAACCTATTCAATATTTTGAAGAAAAAAAAAACGTTTTTTTGTCATTTATTATTTTTTGCATAAAGGCAGCCCAAATATTACAGTAAATATTGTTCTCTGTTGATATTATTAACTACTTATCTAATGAATGTGACAGGAGAGAGAAAAAAATTCATTAAATGTTATTTAGGATACTTTTTTATTATTTGCGTGTACAGCCAAAATTTCACATTTTCACCTCGTGATACAGAGGTTCTACAAGTGTTCAAAATGACCGTCTCCTGCGTGAATGCAATGTTCGTAGGCATTGTGACACGGCTTCCGTGACGTGCGCAACTCTGCCGGGTTGTGCCTTTATTTCTGCAGCCGCGTTTTCAATGCGCCGAAGAAGGCCATCACAATCCACGACTTCGGTAACGTAAACGTGTTCTTTCATTAACCCCGAGAAAAAGAAAGTCCAGCGGATTCAAATACCGAGACCGAGACTATGCTATTGGGCCTTCTCGTCCGATCCACCTTTCTGGAAATTGCATATCTAGATATTCCCGAACACCGCGATAATTATGTGGGGCTTCGCCATCATGCTGATACCACATCTGTGCCCGCACATTCCACGGGACGTCCTCCAAAACCCTAGGGAGTACCCGAGTTATAAAATTCAGATACTGAACGCCTCTCAAACACTCGGGTAAGACGTGAGGAACAATGATAAATTCATCCAAAATGCCAACTCATACAATTTTAAAAAATCACACTTTGTGAGCTACGTTACATACGATTACAATATGTGAATTTTCCTCTACCCACACATGCAAATTATGCATATTTATTGTTCCAGTTCTTTTAAAACGTTTCATCTATCCAAAGAACGGTTTCAGAAATTCCTGGTTTTCCTTGCATTTGCGCAGGAAATGCCTACAGGATTCAGAACGACGTTTTAAGTCTGCACTGCGCAAATGCTGAACTCGCTGGAAGTGGAAAGGTCGTCATCTCTCCGCATGAATTGCTCGCCAGGTGACGGATTGTAATGCGTCGATTGAAATGCCTCGCGCTATATTTGCCTTGCTCTCGCTTCCGGGGCTTAGCAGATAGTATTGATAACTGAGTTTTCCAGAGAAGTGGAGAGCCATAAGACAAGGTAAAGCCGCTCGCTCACTTGCCATAGCCCGTGTTACACGAGCACAAGCGCATAGTCCAAAGTTTAACGTGAATTATTTACAAAACTAAACGATGAAGAGTATCCAATTTTGGCACATTCAGTCAGTCTATTACATACGGGATATGGATCCAAACTATTAGCAACGAGTACTGAATCACCTTGGACTTGTGTATATTGTGTATATACAGCAAGTCCCACCAACTATGGGTCACCACCATAACTTCTAAACGGTTCCCGATATCGATATGTACTTTTCGCTCAACAGTGCGCAATAATGGGGCAAGTGATATAGTGGGGAGATATTGTTTGAAATATTTTAGTTTTTGAGAAATTTAATAATTTTTGATTTTTTAAATGGAACTCTACATTTTTATCACTAGCAATAGGTACATCATACAAAGAGGAATGCAATGATGTAACGTATGTTAATATTTTGAAAGTACTTTGTGTATAAAATTATACTTTCTGACATAAGATTGTAAATTAAACGTATAATTTTTCTCTGGCAGCCATCGCAACTGTCGCTTTTGGGAAAGGTAGCCTTCGCGGCCTCTCCCCTCATAACTGCCGGCAACCTCCCCCAAAGGCGACAGTTGCTACAGGTAATCTCGTACATTTAATTTAAAATCACTAGTCATCAAAACATTAACATATGTTACATCATTGCAATCGTCTAAAGGTATTACAATCGTCTTACTATTCATCATTGCAATCGTCTTACTATTGCT
Organism: Teleogryllus occipitalis; assembly: GCA_011170035.1. NCBI lineage: Eukaryota > Metazoa > Arthropoda > Insecta > Orthoptera > Gryllidae > Teleogryllus > Teleogryllus occipitalis. The sequence continues at coordinate 41,254 of BLKR01000124.1, read as the reverse complement.
AGTAAGAAATGTATGATGAGAGATCTATCTATTAAGGGCTCGCTCGTGGCACATAGCGAAGTCGCTAGCCTTTCACCTCTGAGGTCCGAGATCGATTCCCATCGAATCTCATGTGAAATTTGTTCCAACAAAACGAGTTTTGCTGTTTCACAAGGTCTAGTCCAACCCCAGTGAAGTGTCCTAAGCTCTACTTTATCCTTATTACTTCCCAATTCTGGCCGCTGGGTAGTGACGTAGGAGCGCGTAGCAGGAGGCGCGTACGCGGAGATGCTACCTGGCGGTCCCCTTGACAACTGACTGCGACGTGACGTGATATGGCTTAAAGGTAATGGAGGATTACTGCCGCGCAAGATAATGGAGGATTACTCCCTAGCGCAATGCGCTCAACGTTCCTTAAGGGGCTTGGAGACGCGTTGCGTCAATTTGTAGACGCAACAAATTAAAAAAAGATTCTTCTCTAAAATGCAAATTTGGCATAGAAAGTATTTTTTCAAACCAACTTTTGAGTGCTTATTGTGACTCAACCATTCGAAATATCGAAGGAATTTATTAGACAAAAAATTCTTAAAATTGAGTTAAAAGCTTATTTTCAAAGTTTTGTTTTCCTCCTCGGACACAGGCAGACACCATCTTAGGTGGCTCAGGGCATCAATTCATGTCACTGCAAGTGCCTCTGTCCAGTATGTCCTAGGGTTCAAGTCCTGACGGTGACAGAATATTCGACACTAGATAGCTAGGTAGAATTCGCTGATTGGAGAAGAATTGGAGGAGAATTTTAGTGACCGGCTGCTGTGATCGGTAGTTTTCCGTGGTTTCTCCGATTAACATAAGGGAAATAGTACCCTAAAAACGGGTCACGGACAGCGCGCGATCTTTCCTTCCTCTTCCTTGTCCTATCCTCACCGCTTACTCACAAAAACGTACACTTACGTGCACTGCACAATCACACATACTGGGAAACCAATCAGAAGCTTAATGCTTGTGGCGGTGCTGGTGGGAGGTATGTAGTTGAGAAAACCCCGCCAGGAGATAGGTAGGTAGGCGCCGGATCTCGCCATCCAGCGAGGGAAGATCACCGTCACCTCCCGCATTAAGAAAACATGCACTACAATTACAGGAATAATCTCCTCAGCAGTTGAATCACTAATCACCTAATCACGCAGAATCACTAATCAATCTTGTGAGGCAGACGCTTTAGTCGGCTCTCCAAGGCCATCGTGGAGGTCTTCCCACTACTCATTCCTCTCCTCTTTCTTGCGACCCGAAATCACGGGAATCACATCAAATAGACGGGCGAGCGGGCGGGCGGGTGAACGGACGAACGTTTTGCCGTCATTTTATATTTCGGTATCAAGGACACACAAAGCGTGGATTCTGGCTATAACACGTGATGGAGGATTTCTTCTAAATTGAGTCATTGGATTTATCCACTTTTACGTTACCAGGGTCCTGTAATAAAGAGTTTTTTCTGCCAAAAATTCGCCGTTTTATCGCGCAGCATTACATAACTTTCTCTGTACTCCGTAGCGAGAAAGTAAAAAAGACGAGAAAGCAAGGTCGAAGACGTAGCACTCGAAGAACTATGGAGGTTGGAAAGGGGGTGGTATCGACATACCGAGTAGTCTCACTGATTATCCTGAACCGCTTAAATTTTCAGTCGACAACATAGCATCGTTGGCGCTGATCAATAGACGATAAGCTAATTATTTTATGTATATTCAAGATTTAATTACTTCAGGTGGAATTTTCCGACCTCCTTGATATAGAACGATCAGAATTGGCTTTCTGTGTTTAGATATTCATCATAAAAAGACCCGTATCCCTTGTTGCAAGGCGTCTGCTAGTATTCTGATGAGATCTGACGTCCGATGAGATCAAGGATAGTTAGACGATAAATCTTACTTTGTGACGTATTTGCAACTAACTTGCTGTAAAGAATTAAATTAAATCAATTTGACAAAAATATCACTTCGATTTAATTTTCTTTGACTTCCAACTATTTCTTGATTACTTCTTTTCACACGAAGAGGTGGTCTCTAACAATAACGATTACTGTATTAAACTAATTTAAACCTACACATGTTCATATGAAACCTGTACAAAACGACGCTGACATTCTTCAAAAATGGGCTTTACTGGAATTTAAGGAGAGGGAGGTTAAGATAGTGGAGAATAATGGGAAGTGCTGAGATTACTACAGTTCATTCTGAATTGCTGCACTTCTTCGTATCTCAGTACAGCAACTGTAATGGGATATGAAGATTCAAATGAAGGACATGACAAGGATATACGTTAAGTTGAGCAATGAAAGGAAAGGTGAATAAAGACGATGTGAAAATGTTGGTGCAGAAATGATCGATTGGAAAAACTTAGAAAAATTTTTCATTGTCCTTCATTGCGTAGAACAGTCTAGCAAATGTTTTCATATATTCGGGCGCAACTAACTGATTTGTAGAAGGCTGCTGGCTACATATGATTTAAAATTAACACCACTTTAATCTACCAATAGCAACAACAATAACAACAACATGTAAAATATTTTATTATAAACATTATTGTGATAGGAATATCTGGTGTTTAAGTAGTACAGGTCGTTCCTAATGGTCAAGTAGGTGTGAGTCCTTCAGGTACGAGCGGTATTGATTTTTGTGTTATATTCATAGATGAAAATGCGACTTCGCAGAGATGCGTAGGACCGAGACATGATACACTTTCAGAGTAACACTACGAATTCTGAACTAAGAACCATATATCTGACCAGAAGTTTATTATAATTGTGTAAGAGGATTTCGAAATGATGTCTTCTTGAAGAGTTAAAGTCTCGTAATTTTTCAAAATTGTACATTTGGATGATTTCGCGCATCCATTTTCTAAGGTCATGAACAATAACATAAACAAATGGATCACTGATGAACATTGCCATTGGATCAACTTTTAACAGCTTGCTAAATAAATACCGTTAGTAGAGTTAAGATGCTGAGCAAAAGATGAAATATCACATTTACCGCCATTTGCAGTTTTCTCCATGGACCACAAATTGAGAAAATGTGACGGGAAATTTCTTTTTTAAATGTTCATCCCATCATTTTAGTTCTTTCTTAAAAGCGCTATATCTGAAATCTGGCGATCTTTCAAAATTCTTTATTTATTAACGGATTTCATGAAAATGCGACTTCGCAAGGATATAAAGCCCCTCTCCTAACTCTCCAAACGTAGAGAATTTGCAGTTCTGGAATCTGTAATTTATTTTTGAGGTAATATTTGGCAAGAAGGGTAAATCTAATTGCCAAATATTTCGTGAATCTTCTGATAATAATATTGATCTGGAGAATATCTCAGAAAATTCAACTCGAAAACTGACTGGGAAGAATTTCTGATGTATATTGCAGAGAATCTTATGGTTCAAATTCCACTGAAGACTAAAAGTGAAGTAGTCGATGCAGTTGAATACATAACGAGGTATATTCAAGAAGCAGCATGGCATTCCACTCCAAATTTCAACACTAAAAAGAATAACAAAAATTATTCTAAATATATCAAAGATAAAGTTTCCGTCAAAAAGAAATTAAAAAGAATCTACCAAGAAACAAGACATCGACTTGACTAAAGAAAACTAAACAGAGCAAGAAAGGATTTAAGATTTTCTTTTCAAGAACTGAAGAATGTTGAAATAAATATCTTAAGAATATATCCCCATTTAGAGAATAAGATTATTCATTTTGGAAGTCAACAAGAAGGTCTAAAAGATCAACTCATTCAATCCCTCCTATATGAAAAGAAGATAGTTCCTGGGCAAGAAGTAATGCAGTAATAAGGCAACAACATTTGCGCAACATATTACAAAAGTTTTCCAGCCCTATATATCTACTGATCAAAAAGCGAAATATAAAATAGAAACTTATCTTGAAATACCCTCACAAATGTCACTGCCCATGGAGAAATTAACACCATCGAAGTAGAAAGAGCAGTACAAAACTTACCATCACACAAATGACTTAATAAATGGTGAAGTGCTGAAGAACTTACTTAAGAAGCCCAACGTACTATTAACACAAATATTTAACGCTATTCTAAGAACTGGAATTACCGTTCTCTATGAAAGGTAGCTCAGGCAATTCTTATACCAAAACCCGGTAAACCTATCCACGAGGTCTCATCATGCAGACCTAGCAGTCCATTACCTACAATCTCATTGGCTTTTGAGACACTGTTTATGCAACGCGTAAACGTTCATATAAGCGAAAATAATCTTATACCTAGCTACCAGTTTGGATTCAAGAAATCTCACTCCATAATCGAACAAACACATAGAATAGTAAACGAAATAAATAAAAGCTTAGAAGAAAACAAATACTGTGTAGCCGCCTTCATAGGTATCGCCCAAAAGTTAACATGCTATTTTATACAAAACCAAGAGGTCGTCGTCAGAATACTGCGTCGTTCTTTAGATCGTACCTTTCTGAAAGATGTTTTCAAGAGAAACATCAAGAAGCATACAGTGTAATATTTCCCATTAAGTGTGGCGTGCCCCAAGGAAGCGTGCTGGGTCCTGACCTGTATTTAATATATACAGCAGATCTTCTAATGTCTGAAAATATCACCACCACAACATATGCGGACGACACGGCGGTTCTAACTTCTCATGAAGACTATGAAAAACCTCAAAATTGCTCGAGCAACATTTAAACAAATTATCAATGGAATTTAAAAGGTGGAGAATTCAAGTTAATGAAACAAATTCTTCTCACATGACTCATCTACAAAACAAACTCGCCCTTCCATTACAATAATAAATTACTGCCACAGGCGGATACCGTTAAATATCTAGGAATGCACCTCGACAGACGATTAACATGAAAAAAACATAACCACTAAAATAAAAGAATTGGAACTCAAGTTTTTAAAACAATGTATGGCTACTGGGGCGCATATTAAGTATGAAACTAAAAAACAAGATTTTGCTATACAAAGTACAGTTAATGCCAAATTGGACAAATGGTATCCAATTATGGGGTACTCCAAGTCATTCAAACATTGCAATCATACAAAGATTTCAATTTGAATTACAATGCTGCGATGCTGCAAATGCCCCTCTGTTATACTCAATGCAGTCCTCCATAACGATTTACAAATAAAAACTATGAAAGAAGTAATAAACAGTTACAGCTGCAGATACCAGCTCAGGCTTGAGGATCACCGAAACTTCCTGGCGCTCAACTTCTTGGATAACAGCCAAGACACCAGATGACTATGAATATATTCACCACTAGATCTTACATTTAGATTAAGTTGGGCAACATCAATGCTATAATTGTAAATTAATTGTTTTTGTATGTAATAAAGTATTAAAATTCACCAAAAGTTCCAGTAGAACTAATTGTGAATAAAGCACAATTAGAAAAAAATCAGTCCCATTAGCGTAGTGAATGTTTTTCGCAGGAAGTGCCTGTTTCTTCTCCGTTGGATAGCGCGATCTGGCGTCGATCTACACATCGGGTTGCGGGGAGATCCCCCTCCAGTTATCTCCGCTAGCGAGGCGCCGCTCCAGTCGGGACAGACACGCTCTAGGCTCCCAGTGTGTGATAGTGTGGTGCGTGTAAATGTAAGGGGAGAGGAGGGGTACGGATGAGGAAGGGAAGATCGCACGTGTTTCATGACCCGTCCAAGATATCGCTTAGACATCGCCCGTTTAAGAGACCGCTTCATCTCATTTTGATCGGAGATACATTTGTTCCGGGTGACAAAAGCCAGAACGCCGCCGGTGCTCCCACCTGCTTTCCGCTCCGCATCCATCGGCCGCTTGTCTTTGTCGAGCGGGGAGTCGCTTGTGTCTGCGAGGGCGATGACGATCGGGGAGGCGTTGAGCGTGCAGCGGGGCCTGGGGTACGGAACGTTGACGATGTGCGCCTCGGGGCGCCCAGCACCTGGCTTCGCTCTCGTCGGAAGGTTGATGGGTCGTGCGTTGACATCTCGGTTCAGGACTTGGTTTCTGATCTCAATCCAGCTTTTTGTACTTCTTGTGTTTGCTTGCTTGCCAGCAAGTGCTGGATGAGACTTGAGTTGGTCAATCAATTGCGTTATTGACGCTTCCTTCTCGAGCCTCGTTGCTGAACTTTTGAATCTCGATTCGGCTCTCGAGAAGGTGTTCGCCGGCACGGAACATTGTGCCGGGAAGGTTTTCGCTTGGTTTGTTGGATCTCTTGGTTTATCTCTCACACGAGTTATTACTTCATGCGAATTGTTATTTAAATCTTGGATCAAACTCTTTATTGTTCTGTTTGCGCCAATCGCTTCTTTAGTGGTTTTACGGGTGTCTAGCAAAGGCTTGGTTTCTTTTGCGCGTACTTTATTTCCTTGAAAGCAGGATCTTACTGTAGAGTTTAAAGGAGATATCGGCGTCGGTGGGGGCGGGTTGGGAACAGGGCCTGGGAGGGGAGGCAGACCTAACACAGAAATACATTTTACTGCAACGTTACTCCTGGATAAGGATTACTAAAACAATATATGTTTAATACAGAACATTACAAAATAGTTCGTCTAACTATATTCTATTCTAAAAACTTACTTTACTGACCATACGCATCTCTGATTAGGATGTCCTGCCAGGTCGCGTCGAGTTGAGACCTGGCGCTCGCGTATTTTCGACATCAAGCGATCAGCAATTCTGATCGGTAGATTGTTGTGTTTTTTCGAATATAAGGGAAATGCAGAACTAATTAGCAAAACGATGTGTATAATATTGATAGCAATACTGTTAGAAATAAGTATGTTAGATTCTTTATTGTGAAATTGTATTGTAATGAATCCATAGCCTGCTAAAGGAAGAGAATACTGCATAATCAAGTTACAGAATATTTAATATATATTAATATAGAAAGCCACGGATGACATGACAACGGAGGTAATAGGTTCAAGGTAATCAACAACCAGAAGTGGTCAGAATTTTGTTGTGAGCAGACATAAGAAAGAAATTGTTTTGTTGATTGGACACAATCGAGGAAGAATTTGAACGTTTTGAGAGCAATATTATGTTGAAACTATATCAACATTGGGCATATTTATGAAGAAATGGAATTTAAAAAGGCGTTATAAATGTGTGATGGCTGAATTTTAATGTCATTAAGTGGAAGTATTGAAATTGATAAACGGGAAGAGAGAACGCGAAGTCGGCGGAAAGCAGGATATTGAGGAACTATGCGCGGGAGTTTCGAGTAAGGAGGAAAGGAGGAAAAGAAGCTTCTATAAACTTTGAATTTTTTAGAAAACCTTGAGGAATAACTGTATAACGGAATAACTGTAATTAATATCTTTAGTGTTTCGTTTGTTTCTGTTCAGTGAATGTATTTGTTTGTTTCGTCCAAGTTACTGTTTTATTGAATTTAATTATTTTTTGTGTTCATGTTACATTTCAATTTAACTGTCATCAAGAAAACAAAAAAGATAGATTTTAATAATTAGTAGTTTGTGTAGTTTCATCTGTTTTTATTTTTGTTAATAAATTGTTATGTGGTTAAATTAACCTTGAATTTGTTTTCATTAATCATTATTACCAGCTGTGGTGGTTGCTAGCTAGTGTCACTGAGTCATGGCACTACCAACTAAAAGGCAAAGAAAATTTTCGTTTTTTCTTTACAGTAAATTTTCTTTTTCGTTTCTTCAAAATATTTTTCTATATAGTAATTCATTTGAACGAGCGTTGAGTTCTTCGATGCTCTATCAATATCTTGAAACGCCCAGGGCGAAGTGCAATCAGCCAGTCAGTTTCACAACCGCTGAGCCACTTACGGATTCGCACCGTCTCGGCCTATTTAACGTTGTGTAAAGAACGCTGTGCAGGTTAGTAAGCATATCTTATGGATGAGACGTGACACAATCGAACTGGCATACTAGTTCTCATTCTCTTTCTTAGAGTGCACTGATGGCACTATTTTCACCGAGTCGACTACCTCTCGCTCGATGATGACCCAATTAAAGTTCGAAGGTTCACCCGAGAGGGGGTTTATTGCTGTTTAAGCTCTACTGTATTCACTGATCATTATCACTCACTTAATTAGGATGATCACAGTGGCCTAGTATTTTGTCTTTCCTTGTATTTTTGCAAAGGAGAAGCGGCGTACGCTGCGGGCTTAAAGCCTCTCCTCTTCTTTCTATACCCTTCTACAATGAACTCAGGAAGCTTTGACATCTGAAGATTACTGCTGACGCTGAGGTTTTTAAACAGGGTATTTTTATTTGTTCTCATTCTTTTTATTTTTCAGTTTAATATTTATTATAAATTAATTAACACTGTCACTGTAACATTAAATTTTGTTGCCCATGCATTTTATTTTAGAGACTACTAAACAGTTTTAAAACATCGCATCTATGTTTAAATACATCGATGGGGTATGATTGACGTATTAATGTTGAATATCGTTAATTGGTCGCATCACTAACTAGCACCTCTAAAAGAATTCCGTACCGGCTGCCACTGATTACCAGTAAGATCATTGTATTTTCATAATATACAGTGTACAATGTATCATTATCAGCCCTAAATATTTTTTTAAATGAATATATTTTTTTCAAATATTGTTTTTCTTTGTAAACTTTGATTTGATTGAGAAGAAGAAGGAATATGGTACAGTATCTGGGAAGAATGTGAGTTTTTTGTTAAGAACCATACACTCAACAACGCACTCGAGGTAAAAATGAGATAAATAAATATCAACTACAGACAGACGCAGCAGAGAAACATCCGTGCAAGTACATTCAAAAGATTTGAATAATGTATCATAATGTGCAATCTCCTTCAAATAAAATTGAATTTATCAAGACAGCATGAAAGTGTGATCTAAGCCAAAAAGATGTTTTTTGTTTTACAGAACATTGGTTGTGTCATGATGACTTAAAAACACCTCAAATTCCTAGATTTTATCTTGCAGGAACGTATTGTAGAGCGAGGGAATCGAATAAGGGTGCTGCTTGCGGAGGTTCGTGTATTTACGTAAGAAATGATATTGATTCTACCTTCTTCTCAAAATTCAATTTTAATTCAATTTATTGAAAAAGTGTTTGAAATAACAGTCGTACATCTTGCTACGCTCAAAATTATTTTTCTTTGCATCCACAGACCTCCACAACAAAGCGAGCCTTAGATTATTTCAATTCCTCAGAAACTCTATCTAGAGATAACACTGAACAAAATTACTAATCTCTTTTAAATCCATTGTTGTAGGTGGAGATTTCAATATTGATTTTCTGAGCGAATCCCACGAAAAAGAGCAGTTTCTCAATTTAATTCATTCTTTTAATTTAGATGTTACAGTGGATGTACCCACACGGAATACACTTAAAAATATAAAATGGATTAAGTAATGTATAAATATTAAATGATTAAAAATAAAATAAAAATAAAAAAGATTAAAAATAAATGTAAAAAATATAATAAAAATTAAAAAAATAAAAGCCTGCCAAAAAATTCCAAAGAACCTTCCAAAAATTATATATTTTTAATTATCTTATAATGATATTCATTATTCTAATTTTTTGTTTTAATTTATGTATATTTAATTTCATTAGACCCTGAAGAACAAAGCCAATGACCTTCGAAAAGTTGATCTAAATCAATGTAAAAACATTATAATAAAAATTAAAAAAAATAAATGTCTGCCCAAAAGTTCCAAAGGACCTTCCAAAAATTACACGAATATAAAAAATGTAGTCTCAAATTTTATAACAAACTTAACCTTCATTAAAAACATACTGGCTCAATAAATAATTCACGCATGTGCAGAGCATTTACTAAAGTTAACGTAAAATTATTTACGGAATTTGCGTTAGTATGTGTATGTGCGCATGCGTGTGTATGTGTACGTGCGCATGCGTTAGTTTGTGTATGTGCGCATGCCTTAGTATTTGTACGAGTGCGTGCGTTAGGATGCGTATGTGTGCGTTAGTGTATGTCTGCATGCGTTAGTATCTGTGCATACGTTAGTATGTGTGTGCATTCGTGAGTATAATTCTGCCTAGGCTGACACGTGTTTACACATCCGACCGCAACCACGGTTCGAATCCTTCCGCCGCGGCAGTTCGTAAAACTCGCCGCACACTTGTATTTTCCGATGCGCAGTGTTAGTCCCAAAATCACATCTTCTTTGTACCTTTACGTCACTGTCGTCCTTGTTCAACGTCTGCCTCTCTCCTGATTCGATAATTGCCAATCGACGTCTGACAGTTTACTCCGTGACATCGGGTCCGTAATTTTCGGATTTTACTTTTTTCACGGAAATGCCTCACGTGCTCCTTATCGATTTATTACTAAAAGAATTTACACTTTTTCCTGTCTATTTATTATTCACCACTTTCCTTAAACTTCTGTTGTTCATATATTTACTCTATGGATAATGCTGATCCCCATTGTCATTGAACGTACTTTAATAACATATATTTTTAATTATATTGGTTTGGCCTTTAAATGACACATCACAGTATGCGTTAGGATGTGGCTGTATTACGATGTGTGCGTATGTATGGTGTACTGTGTGTGTATGTATTACGATGTATTTGTGTTTATAATGATATGTTTATACTAGGATGCACGTTTGCATTAGAATGTGTTTCTTTGTTTGTATTAGGACGCATGTTTGAATGTATGTGTTCGTTCTGTGAGTTGGTGTGTTACCAGGAAAGAGCGCCTCTCTGGAGTTGGGCTCCGTATCGTCCGAGCTGCTCTCCGAGTGGTCGCTGTCCGAGAGCATCGCATGGAGCTCCATGTCGAGGAAGCGACGAATGTGCTTGGCTCCCCGCAGCACCGACTGGATTTTCTGCGACCGGGAGTCGCATAGTTTCACGTCCAAGTATGGGTCGTTAGAAGTGTCGTCTGAACTTCCGTGCGATACTTTCCACAGAAACCGCACACTCTCCTTGGATGAATCGGAGTTCGATAAGGTCTCAGACGAATTTGATCCTCTAAACCAAGAATTCAGGCATCAAAATAATTCTCATTACACAAGCATCCTTGTGGAGACGATGAAGAAGAAAGAGATTGACGATAAAAAGTTATTCTCGAATGCCATTAAATGGAACAGAACGGGAAATAAGGTATACTCGACATATACGATAAAAGTAGTGCGCTGCATGTCTAAAGAGACAAATGTAAATTATCATAATTCCTATTGTTTTTCATTTACAAAAGTTGAATTCCAGTTTATCTGGTAACGATACCTCACACGGATTAATATGTTTCTTGATAGGATTTTTTATCTTCATACTTTATTGACAACTTAATGACTCACTTCTTTCTAGAATTCGAATTTTGAACGAGTCCAAATATTATCACACATACTCAAGTACAGACAGTGCAAGAAATGCATTTATTTTCAAAGAAACCACAGGACACGTGAATTTAATTGAACAAAATTCGCCATTATGTTAAGAATTAAAGAATGACTAAAAATTATTCCTTACCGATCTGTGGACTTTTTTTCTTTCATGATTATGTTGGGAAAATTACTTCTGTATTTCGGTGTGTATCTCCCCATTTGCTCTTTCAAGTACTGATGCTATGTCCAATAATTTTTGCTTCTTCAAATGACTGTTCAGAAGTAAATAACTGTGTAATTAATTTTATATTAACAGGTAAAATACTAATTATGTAACTTTCACCATTACATGAATTCATTTTCAAAGTATCAACGGAGAAATTTAATAAATATCCTGGTACTTACTGCCAAGAAATATCCTCTCCCAAGCGTATTACTTCAGTCTCATAATATCATGTAGCAAATTCAGCGACGAGGTAATTCAGTACGCGAGTATCCAAATGAACTCGAGCATGTCCTAGAAAAATCTAACCAAACACCAAGAAAAAAATGGTGTTTCTATAAAAGTACAACCCATACTGCCTAAATAAACCCTACTAGAAAAAAAAACCTAACAACCTTGAGACTCCCCTCAAAACCCTTTCTGTTTCCGTGGTTTTTCAATTTCATTAAAACTTTCGGAAGCATTGTTGTAGAATGAAAGTGTTATGTTTCCAACCAACAAAGGCTATTGCTGGAAAATAACGTGTTGAATTGAATCTGATTTGAAAAGAAAACGAATCACTAAACCTTTGTTGGAGAAATAAAATTTTGATAAGAAACGTTTCTTGACATTGGCTCTAGCATCCTATATATCAACGTCCCTATTATATATGCATACGACTGAGATACTTTTAACTTGATTTTTCTCACTTTTTACAAGTTGAACAATTTTGAAAAAAATAGTAACTTAATGGATGTTAAATGCTATTTTCTATTTTTATTTCAGTCTTTACCTCACAATCATTTTTCTCTTCTTATGAAGTAAGATGAGAAAGTAAAATGGTTCGACACATCCTCGAGATTCACATAAACAAAACCAAGTACTGTGTGATAGAACAGATTCGTAATAGTAATGATAGAATAGCAGATGCGTCATTTTATTGTGCGAGTAGGAAATGTTGGGAGACAAGGCCGATAGGCCGAATGGCACAATCCTACCAACAAAATAAAATCACTTTTACCAGGTGTGTCAAACAATATTTTTAGACAGCCTTACTGACTTACATTTTATTTTTATTCAAGTATACAAATCACTTAATGCTACGTTAAGGTTAGTAGTAGCTGATGTAGTCAAAGGGATTATTTTGATTCCTTTGTTGCATGCACAGATTTATCTGAACACTTTAACATTGCCTTACTTTTTCAGTGCTAAAAATTAAACTTTTAACGCGCTACGCATGCCCTGAAAGAACTGATTTCACTTGTAGCTGTCTAAAAAGGTATTTGTTTAAGTTGTAAAAGTTTAGCTGCGAAACATATAATTATGAAATCATAATTCTTTACTCTTTAATCGAATGGAATACATTATTTGGCGTTCTTCTCAACAGTTATGTTCAGTATTTGGAATGTTAGTCTATAAAATCTAAATTGTTAATGATGAATGAAAATTAATGAAGAATGAAGATTAATGAAAATGAACGGTGTAGCACTGACTGATGTTAAGGCAACAAAATTTTTAGGTCTCTCAATTCAGTCAAACCTTAAATGGAACGTCCATTTAAATGAATTGAACACAAAATTAAGTTCATTATGCTACGCGTTCAGAATTCTTGCAAATTCAGTCAGCCTTCATACTGCTCGTTGTGTATACTTCGCGAATGTTCATTCCCGCCTGAGATATGGCATAATATTCTGGGGAAATACATCTTACAGCTCCCAGACTTTTAGATTACAAAAACGAATTGTACGAATAATAACCAAATCCCACCCACGTGATTCATGTAAGCCTCTCTTCATTAATCTAGGAATTTTACCATTACCGTGTCTGTTTATTTACGAATCAGTGGTTTTTGTCAAAAATGACTTGCTTAAAGGCGGGAATATATTTTCAGAAAATGCCGATATCTATTACTATAATACTCGACATAGAAATCATATTCATCAGGTGACAGTATCAACAGCTCATTACAAAAAATTCACATACAATATATGTACACTATTTTACAACACTTTGCCAGATGACATTAAACGATTAAATTCGATAGAAAAGTTTAAATCCCAAGTGAAATCGTTTCTGCTGCATAACTGTTTCTATACAATTAGAGACTATACTGAGCATCACAAGAAAAGTAACATTAATTTTCACAATGATACATAATGCATTAATTACCATTTGGACTGTATAAATGAGTATAAACAACCTGTAACAACTATTGTAACACAGCCTCCGGGTCAATGACCCCCATCTCGATCAGGTTTTTCGTCCAGTTTCCCTGATCCATTGAGCAAATGCTGAGATAGCCCCTTGTTTTGCTTCAGGACATAAATGTAACTTCATTTTCTGTGCACGTCTTCTAGAATTCAGTGGGAAATACAATTATTCAAATTATCGTTTCCATGTTGTCGCGGCAGGAAGTATTATTCCGAAGTACAACATGGATAAGAGCCAAAATTTATTGGTTATTTATCCTTGAAAATAGATTTTATTACATGGGAGGTTTTTTTCCCTTTTTTTTCTTCAAATTCATGTAGTATATGACTTAATGTAGGGATCACAGAATTTTGAAAATGTGCACACAATTCACTTTTCCCCATAGCACGTCATAAGCAGTTTTAACTGTTTTTTGATGTACAAAATAAATGAAATAAATAAATAAATTAAACCTATTGTTTCTAACAAGGGTTAGATATACTGCATTTTTTCTCAATTTCCGGAAAACAAAGTAATAAGAATTTTACTGTCTTTAGAATTTGTACGTGCAATCAAATCATATTCTTAACAATTCAACAGACCTAAGAAGAAATTTCTCTAGTTTTCGTGTATTTCAACTAATACGTATTAGTACTACAAAGGAAAAGTATATTTATGCTTTCGAAAAAGATAATTAGTCACGCTATGTGCAAATCAAGAGCGCAATTTTGTTGAGAACATAGGAATGTGGATATTCCGTCGCGTCAACGTGCTGGAAAACCCGTCGTGAACATCGAGGTAGAGGAGTGGTAGCATCAGAGATCATCGAGTCGAGTCGAGATGTTCGCAGACTTTGAGAAGTCTTTTTGACGAACAATGAATGACACACAGGAAGATGAAGCATACTTCGACAGGGAAGACGTGGAACAGGAAGAAGAAGAAGAAGAAGAAGAAGAAGAAGAAAAAGAAGAAGAAAAGGAGGTACAGGATGTAAAGGAAAAGGAAGAAGAAAACGAAATAGGAGTATGGGCTGCTAAAGGGTGCGAGATTGTAGTTGGGTCAGGGGGCAGAGGTCGATACCGGAAGGAAAGACGTGAGAGACCAGTAGTTGGGTCAGGGGGCAGAAGGCAAAGACTGGGAAACGAGACACAGGTGGGGTCTGGAGGCAGAAGTGGGAATAGGGTGCAGAGGAAATGACAATAGGTAGAGGTAAGGAACAGGAGACAGAAGAAGAAACAGTAGGAAGAAAATCGTCAGGAGGCAGGCGGCAATGAAATCTGTTCTACAAAATTAGGTCCTTGAAAAATGTCAGGTACAATTGTTTGAATGAAAACGAGTAGTTATTACATACGTTTTGCTTCAGTGAAGGCAACTTACATATACATTTTTCAAAAACGGCTCCAAAATTTTTCTTTAAATTTTTTCTCTCATAGAGCAATTTTTAAGCGTGACTCATTTTTTGTTGAAATTTTCGAAAATTGCAAAAGTTACGCACCACTAGTTTTTCCACGCTGTTTTATTTGAATTTATGGCGAGTGGAAATATTTTGCCAGTCAGTATTAGCGATACGATCGTGAGTTAATAGCAATACGGTGTATTGCAATGAAGGATAATCACACCCAGAGGGAGAGCTTGCTGACTAAGTTGGGAAACAGTACTACCGATCCACTCAGAACTCATGGGTGACTCCTGTTGGAAGAATGTCTAAATGTACAGTCCTCTGTGATGAACAGAAGTCGCGAAAAATTGAAAAGGTTTTAACTGTTCCAGCTAAGTTGGTTGGTTAGTGTTTTTGGGCGCGTCAACAGCTTAGGTCATTAGTCTCGTTAGTGTAGTGAGACAAACTGTCTAATTTGTTTTTTTTAAATTTAATATCTCCTCTGCCTTTTTAATATTATTAAATATTAATTCAACGTAACCCGTTCCAAATTTATATAAGAATATGGGCGCCAGGAAAAGATTACGTTAATTTAATTATTAAAGTTAATCTTCAACTGCTATTTCCAATAAATTAATATCCGGCTAATTGGGTCGATGGGTTTTATAAGAAACTAGCTTATGTACCCGGCGTTGCTCGGGTTTATAGTAAGCTATTAGACAGAGAGAGGAATACAATTTTTTCATACCATGCGGTGGGGTCTACGCGTATCTCTTCCATTGTATCCCTTCTCCGCCCTGCTCCTCCCTGCCATGCTCTGCCCGGCCACGCTTCGATAGCCCTGTCTTCTTTTCACCCCCATTTTTAAATTTCCGGTCTCTCTCGCTCACTTTTTCAAAAAAAATTATATTTTTCATGCTCCTAACTTTCTTCATTTTATAACTAAAAACAATAAACAATTCTAAACTACAAAATAAAACATTTGTAGACTCACGTACATTTTGTGTTTTTTGTGGAGTTTCATATATTACTTCCAATATTGTCAATAAATTGTCACATTGTGAAACTTATTTTTTATATTTTCTTGTTCTCTTGTATTCATGAACAAATATTTGAAATTGATATGTCAAATCGTGACCTTTAAGGGACTTACCGTTTTAAGCGGAGTTTAACATACCAGAGTTAATTATATACCACTGCACTGCTCTCTTGCTCATATTTTGA
Source organism: Teleogryllus occipitalis (assembly GCA_011170035.1). Lineage (NCBI taxonomy): Eukaryota > Metazoa > Arthropoda > Insecta > Orthoptera > Gryllidae > Teleogryllus > Teleogryllus occipitalis. The sequence goes on along the minus strand of BLKR01000124.1, from coordinate 24,957 downwards.
AAAAGTTCAGTAGGGTTAACTGAAAATTAACTGCAAAGTACAGAACTGGCATGTGAAAAAATGTAATTGCTAATTGGGTAGATGGGTTTTATAAGAAATAATCGCTATTGCCTACTAACAGCCGATTATTCGATCTGCCATCTGTACAGAGTGGCCGAGGAATCTGAAAAGCAAATATACATTTGTAGCTACTCATTTGCTGGAATTGGCTAAATGAAAATCATCTTTTCTATTCACAGAAACTTGTAAGTTTATTCAATGTCCGTTGGTAATAATACGAAACGTACTTTCGGTCATGACCAGTTTCAAACCTTATACTGCGGTACCCGTCTTCGCGCGCTCTTGACCGATGTCGCCGCGTAGAACCATTTTCAATTTTTCCCGGTGTCGATGGCTCCAGGTCCAAATACCATCTTCTTTTCTGGCACAAGTGTACTCAAGTCACTGATCCTCACCGCCTCATAAGTTGATAAGTCTTAATTAATTTTCCTTTTAAAAGTTCCCAGTTCTTTCTACGCGTACGCTTAAAATATTAAAGTTCAGTAAACTATTATCTGCTCCAAATACTCCCAATCCTGTTGCCGACAAATTCACCTAAGTTCACAGTTTAAATTCTAGCTACTGCACTCTAAATATTTCCAAGTTCCAATTTCCGTACATTACATCAATATTCAAAGTCCGACAACCATACGCTCCAAAGTAGACGTTCACAATTCCCAAATTCCCAACATCAATTATCTACACACGATCCGCACAGCACCACGGCATACGTCGGAATGCATCCATCCCTCTTTCAGCCCTTCAAAACTCGGTCCATACTTCCTACTGTTTCTTGTCAGAAAAAATTCGACCCACTTCCATCGAAATACATTGTCATTCTATGCCTAGCCAATCCCTAAATTACTTACAAATTCAACTAGCCGCGCCCCAGACTGTCATTGCTTTCTCGGCCAATCCCCAAACAGTTTACTTTATCAACTAGCCGCGCCCCGTGGTTCAAAGCAATGAAATTTGTTGACCTTGACGACAACTCGTCTACCGTTGCTAGGCCGCCATATTTACCTTTGTCTATCCTTGCCATTCACCCTGTTTACAATAAATGTCACGCAATACAATGTCCCACGTATTGATATGTCACAGTAGTGTATGTTTTTTATCGGGTGATTGCAGTGATCTTCCCCCGCTGGATGGCGAGATCCGGCGCCGACCTAGACGCTAGCCCGTCGGCTAGCGGAGTTTCCCCCTAACAAGCATTCTCCCACTAGCAGGGCACCGCCCCAGCCCGGACAAGCTTTAAGCTCCCGACCGGTCTCCCAGAATATGTGATAGTGTGGGGCATGTAAGTGTACGTGTGTGTAAGAGGTGAGGATAGGACAAGGAAGACGAAGGAAGGATTGCGCGCGCTCCGTGGTCCGTTTGTTAGGGTACTGCTCCGGCATTCGCCTGGTGTTGATCGGAGAAACCACGGAAAACTATCGATCAGAGCAGCCGGCCGCTAGAACTCTCTTCCAGACAACGACTGAATTCGACTTAGCTGAAAAGCTAGTGTCAAAAAATCCTGCCACCGTCAGGACTCGAACCTAGAACCTACTGATCAGAAGCGCTGTAGTGATGGGGGCTTGATGCACTGAGCTACCGCTCCCGGTTGCAGCTAAGCGTGTAGCTATATACTGCTATATTTATGAATAATGACGTACAATAACATTTTCCAAAGGGAACAGAGGTGGTGACACGTACCAATAGTGCGGAATTATGAGCAATTAGTGAGTAGTAAGACTATTAGATTGATTGATTTTTTCTGTGAGTGTAAACTGATAAAGTCATTAGTACGTAAGTATAGTTTTTATCGCTAGAGATGACAGTGAAATTCCTGCTGGATAACTAGATCCGACGCCGACTTACACGTCAGCTTGCAGGGGTTTCCTTAACCAGGAATCTCTCACCAGCGGGGCACCGCCCCAGCGGTATCAAGTTCCTGATCTAATATCCCGACTGATTTCTTAGCGTGTGTGGTAGTGTAGGGTATTTCAAAGGTGTGTATGTGTGTGTTTTTGTGTGTAAGAAAGAGCTGGGTAGAGTACAAGGAACAGAAACGAAAGATCGCACGCGGTCCGCAGCCCGTTTGTTAGGGTATTCTCTGGTATTCACCTAGTGTTGATTGTAGAACCCACTGAAAACTTCCGATCAGAGCAATCAATCGCTAGAATTATCCACCAGACCGCGGCTGAATTCGTCATAGTTGTCAAGGTAATGTCAAAACTTCCACCACCGTCGGGATTCGAACCTTAGGACCTCCCAGTCACAGGCATTGCGGTGGCATCAACTGATACCCTGAGCCACCTCAGCTGGTGTAAGGCTATTGGAAATACCTGTTGTGAAGGCGGTACGAAAAGGAGGTATTGAGAAAGCGGAGGTGGGTGTGAGGTAGGTGGTAATGACGTAGCTTCTCTTGTGGGTGGATGTGGCTGCGTGCTTGTCCACGCGATTGGAAGGACGCAGCGGCGGAGGGTGAAGAAAGAGAAACCGGAGGCGCCGGCGGAGTGAGTTCTAATGAACAGAGGTGCTGCGATGATACAACCTTCTCATTCGTAAGTCACCTGATCTGTGAATAATGATTTCCGAGAAAACTGATGTAACAGATGAACAATAATGTGATGCTATTGTGATATATTGTAGCCGAAGACGACTCGTAAGAATTAAATATATCTCCAACGCATTTTATTGCTTATTTACTAGAGCCTAGAAAGATGACAATTAAAATTTGGATCTTTCTTAGATCATACCTCGCATTCTTTTATAAGCATCAGTAAAAATCTTGACAATTTGACAAACTGTTTGTGGCCTTGAAAAAAACTTAGAACTGAAAATTGGAAAACAAAACTGTATAAAACCTACATTAACATTTGTTTGTCATCAATCTATGTTTTTACGAATAGAATACGTAAATGTTTTTGAAAGTTCAAAATAATGTTAGTAATATAATATATTTTTCTGTAGAGTACTTTTCACCGGTTTTTTAAATAATAAATAGTCAGGCGGTCCGGAATTTGTTTTTTGAAGGATGCCGCGTATCAATACAAAATATTTTTTTGCTATTGCATTAGTCGTTTCTAGATCATTCTTTTCTAATCCAAAATAGTAATCATAGAAATTACATATTCATGAATGAGAAAGTTTGGACACGATGACAGCGGACGGGAGAATTCCCTCGTGTGAATAAAATACTCTCGATCGCCATGAATTATTTTATCCTCTAACAATATCTAGTGAAAACGATTAGGTTTAAGGGAAATTTCCAAGTTTTGCAAGTACATTAAAATATAACACGTGCTTTACGAGGCTATTGCAAAGGAGAGATGTTAACTGGTAAAATGTATTAAGAATAGAATAAAATTCTCACCTGAGCAATAAAATATTTGGATTTTTAAAGAATAAAAACTGTGTTGCCAAGTAATGATATAAACTGTAATGGATACACCAATTTGACACACACTCATATACGTACAACGTATATATGAGAATATATACACGATTATAAATAATAGATTCATATCTGCACATAAGTACGAAATGAGATGAACTCTTCCCGGATAATTTTTTTTTTCATTTGTGGAGTGAAGAAAATTGTAATTTCAGATATTCTTTGATTGCCATTCATTTGCATCGAAGTATTCTGTAACACTAAATTGAAATTATTTTTTTTCACTGGTGAAATGTAGATTCTATTATTTATTATTTCCATTAGGCCTAGAAAAAGGAATAAAGGACTTCAAATTTTATTCAGGAATTCAAATGAATGAAAAACTATTTTATTGATGTTTATTTTTGTTAGATTTGTAGCTGATATTTGCGCCGTATCTTTTAGTACAGATTCCTCGAGTTGTTTACTAACTACAGAATAATACTTCAAAATCTTCAAGATTCTACAGTAATCAAAGTGAAAATCACAATCTTTCACATAGATATCTTACGGTCCACAACACTGTTTAAGCGGTGCCAGTCTTCACAAACACTCAAAACTTCTTCAAACAACTCAAAACATTTTCAAAAAAGTTCCAATCGGGTACACTGAGCAAAGCGAAGGGCTTTAGTCAAGTAATCTATAAAATAATTGGAACTGACGACAATTTCGTGACCAGTGGCTCTGTCGTTCTGTCCTGATTTTGGTACTGTCTGTTACGATATAGACATTCCTCAATCAATTTCAGAGAGCGACGTAAATCAGCTACCCTGATTCCGCTAGCTCACTCGCAAATAGGTGTACCAGTTGTGCTATTTTTTCTTCAACGAGCATTACTTGAATACCTCTACTTCTCTAGCAACATCAAACATCAGAATGTATAAGGCCCCATCCATTTCAGAAAATTATAAGTGAATCAGCAATACCAAAAAAGTTCTAAATAGCAGATTGACCCGGCAGGCACAGTACCCTAACAAATAGGCCACGTACCTCGCGCAATTTTTCCTTTCACATCCCTGTAACCTTTCCCTTTTCCATACACACATATTCACAAGCACTGCACTACCCAACATATCGGGCGCGTATTCTAGCGGAAGAGGAATACCACCACCTCCAGTGTATAGTAAACACTACACTTACAGGACTAATGTCCTAAGACGTTAATAATTAGTAGCGGAATCAATTTTCACTCATTCGTCACCCAAAGTAGAAGTCAAACAACTATCTTTTTTCCCTAGGGCTTTTATCCAGCTGACAGTAGGTCAGCCTTTACGTCCCGATGCCACGCATATTCTACCATACACTAGACACGAACACACTTGTGTGTTCGTAATGATCTGGGGTCAGCAGAACGCGAGGCTCTCCCCGACAATACATACATTAGAGACAAAGGACAAACAACCATGCCCAAGGTGGGACTCGAACCCGCCACCCTTCGGACCGAAGCGCTAAGTCAGTAAACGCTCTTAGCCACCTCGGCCATCCAGGTCGGCCAAACTACTATCATAACGGCTAATAAGATGAATGGCTTTGCCACATCTTCCTCTCCGTACGCTGAGAACCGCTTCAAAGCTCGTCGATACTTGAAATGCCTTCATGATGCAAACTAACAGATTTCATATAACTGTCAGAATTAGCAGAAATATATTGGAATACACGAAATATAATAAAAGAATTATTGAATAGTCTGTTCGCCAGAGATCTCTGACGAGACTGTTAGGATGTGCTTTTCAGACTTCTGGAACCAACAGATGCGTGAGAGGAGCAGTGCATAACAACTGAATTGAAATTATTGAAGGCGTTGTCATTGTCAACAATATTATTTATTATAGAAATTATATATTATATCGTATTTGTGGCTCCCAGACAGCAGAAAACTGATGATGATGGCTAAGCCATCGAAAGCTGCTATTTCTATAATAAATAATATTGTTGACAATGACAACGCCTTCAATAATTTCAATTATGTGAATGAAACTACAACTCACCACTGAATCAATATAACATAACAACTGAGCTCCGAATGCCCTCCACTGTACATCAGGAGGGAGGATCGTGATTAATTGCCCAGCAAGCATGATTGGAATTCGATGGGCCGAAAATTGATTTCTCTAAGAGTTTACGGGATGCAGACACTAATTACTGAAAACCTTGGCAGAGTGGCTTCCACACCTTTGACTACCTTCTGTATGTCTCCGTCCTTCTTCCCGACATTATCTCATCCTGAATGCAAGTTGTATTTCGACAGGATAGTGGATTTTAGGTTATACTCATTGAAAAGAAATCCGTTTTCAAAAAATTTCTTTCAACTTGGTTGTAATAAAAGTAAAGCTAGGGAGGAATTAAGAGTAAGTAATTACATTAATTCATTAGATATAAAAGGGGTTACATTTACACTTACAAATACACTATAAATTATATTCCTTCCGTCTGTAAATGATATAAACAGAAAGCTATCGAGCCAAGAACCTTGGATAAATCCACAACAGAAATCTGCGTTCTTACAACAGATGTTCTAGCAGAGAGTACTTTCGCAACAGCACAAGTAAAATGTCAGATGCCGCACGATCGAAAATCGAGATTTCATTCACACACTCCATAAACGTTACACCACTTCCATTTTTCTTTTGTTTGAAGTTATGTTTACGCGCTATTATAAATATACGACAGCTCGACAGCGATTTTTCAGATATTCATTCCGAAAGCGTGCCCGAGTTTTCTTTATCGTATGAAAGTTCATTAAATACCATCAGGTGGAGTGTTTGAAATGAATATTTTATTACATTTTCGTTCTACCTGTCACGTAAAGACACAAAGAATTCAAATAGCAACAAAGAAGTCAGAAAAAATTAGCATTTGTGTCTATAAAGGAATAATAACCGAGTTCAAAGCAGAAGGATGTGATACGGCATGAAACATGTTACAGCGATCGTAAAGTACTGCGAAGGTATGGCTGTAGCGTGATAGTGCTGGCGGCGGGAAAAGTGGGGAAAAGGGAAGGGAGATTGGGTGATAGTAATTTCAACAAGAGGTCTAGAGGCCCATCGCAAATTCTGAAACGGACGTTCCTGAATTGAACTCTGAACCCAGTGATGGACGCTGTTATGTTCACCCTGCTGACAATCGAAATGCCTCGACCTGGGCACGCATGGTGTGCGCAGCCTGAGAAGAGCTGCGCCGCAACTCAGAAGGCATGTATGACGCAAATCCTGGGTAAATAATGTCCGCAGTGTTGAGACTCGACACTCACAGCTGCCCCTTCTCGAGTGCCGAGGCACTATCGAGGACCTAAGCTTAAAACCATATCACTAATTCAAGAACTGTAAGTGTCCCATATTAATCTCTATATACTGAGTGATTGTGTTTGATTTTTGTGGTATTCACTACATCTATTTCGTATCACCACTGCGGCGCTGCAGCACAGAGAGGGCCACCGCAACTGCGAGAGATGACCCAGCAGCATACTCCAAGAGCCTCCCTGTTCTCGTAGTGCACCCACGCGATGTGGAATTGCGTCTGATTTTCCAAAACAACGCTGGCGCGCCATCCGGCCCCCTCCCACGTGTTGTTGCTCGGTCCGAACGCTCCCCGCGGAGCGCGGCCCTGGTTCCTGGCGCTCGTCCTGCGGCGGGCGCCGGGGGCGGGATGCCAGCGCGGGTTGGCGCGTCGGCCGCCAGGCGGCGCGGGGGGCGGCGGCGCCCCACCTGGGCGGCGACCTGCCCGGCCGCCCGCCGCCCGCGCCGGGGCCAGTGCCGCCAGAGACGACGCGCCGAGCGCAGCCAGCCAGTGCCGCCCGCCCGCTGCGAGGAGAGTCCGGCCGCCAGTGCTCCCCAGAGCCCCTCGCGAGTGCGCCCGCCCAGTGCCTCCCTTCCGCGTTGCCGTCTCGGTCGCAGGGCGTCCACGCACCCGTTCGCGCCCTCGCGCCGCGCGATGATCCAGAGGCTGCTGCTGCTCCTGGCGGCGGCGGTGGCGCTCGCCCTCGCCCAGGGCGACGCCTCCACCCCCACCCCCGGCCCCGCCTCCACGCCCTTCGCGCCCACCGCAGGTGAGTACTCGACTCGCTTCCCTTGCTCCGGCGCAGTGGCGGAGACGGACGGCGGCACCCTGGGGAACACCAGCTGAAAAGTTTAATTTAAAATTTTATAACTTTAATGTTTTCTTTCAAAAGATAATTTGTTAATTTCAACAATAATTGCATAATATTGAAAATAAATGCACGAGTTTTCTAATGATTTGACGTAAACTGGGTGAAAGGTTCAATTCACCTAATTGAAAGAAATTTCCATTATAAATCGTAATGCTATCAAGTTACCAATTCTCCTTGTGCCGCTAAATGTCACTCCGCCACTAACACGACAGACTCTACTCTAATGCTTTTACACAGAATGCCAAGAGCAGCTCTTCCGCAATATCTTACACGCACTCCAACTCGCGCTTTTTCAACTGACAGTTTCCTTCGGATACGCCGGCATCACCTGACAAGTGTGCATCGCCTTTTAAATCAGAGATTTCAATCATAACCCTCCTAATGGCGATGACCACGATACAAAAACTTCAAACTGAATCGCTCCTTGAACGTGGAAGGAACTCTTCGTTGTGATTTGTATAGTTGTCATAATCAAGTGACGCTACGTTTTTCTTCCAAATAAGAAGATTTATGAGTGAAATTGAACAGATTGTGATACTTCTGGAAGTGCTCTTGCATGCCAGGATGCTGACAAATGTGTAACTGACTGCATCGTGTTGCTGGCTCGATCCATCGTCGAAGTCTCCGTGGAAGATAAGTGTTCTTATGGTGTCCAATTTAATAGACGTTTCCTAGTTAGCGTTTTGTATGCACATTTATTGAACACCGGTTTCGAATAATGAGAAGTGTGTATATTTAATTACTTTGTTTGGTTGAAAACTTTGAGGTGACGTATGGTGACAATTCGCTGACAACATGAATTGAATCTATTTTAAAATAATGCTACGAAAGTAGAACTTTCTAACTGAACAAAAATAAAAACAAATCTTGAATTATTAATGCAATAATAATAATAATAATAATAATAATAATAACAATAATAATAATAATAATAATAATAATATTGTGAGTAGTAATAATATATTGATCGCTTTGGTAATATTGACGTCCATAACAACAAAATGCACATAGACAATTTTTCGTCTGTTTTTCAGAATGAAACCGTTAATATTTGTAATGTTAAAATTGAAAGAAATATTTCCCAATCCTGAGAAATCATGACATAAAAAATTAATTTAATATTTTCTAAAAGCAAACGCAGCTATTTCCTCTTTATAATCCGTTGTGTCATACGAGTTAATTATTATGCATTTGTCTGCTCTGCGCCCCTTCAGACAGTCTTATTCCTTGAGACTCCTACATAATTGAAAAGAAAGCACGAGATGACGCATAGTCCGACCACATCCTGGAGAAAATGCGATTGCAGTTGTTTACCGCTTACCGTTTAACTACCACCCGCTACCCTTTGCTTAGCTCATTTTCACGCCCGTGGTGGGTACTATTGCACAATTAGAGCGGGACTATTCCGTTACGCACCGTTATCGGGTGTAACCCTCGCACGTTTTATCCGCAAGAAATTCTTCTTACAACTCCCATCTGACTGACAATATCGCAGCTCAAGTGCGATTTTCGCTAGCTATACGAGTATTCGAGTTTGCAGTAAGGAATGTCAGAAGTAATGTTATAGTTTTCTTTGGTATAATGCTTTCACTTCTAACGTCAAACTCACTTTCACCGCTCTCGACATTTCGGAAGAACTGGAACAATAATCCGAAGACTACGTTTTTACTTCATGGTGAGTTGAGAGTCTTTCAACGGTCTAAATTTGCATTTTGTAAGCAGTAAAAAACAATATAGATTCTATATTGTATATATAGACAACATTTGACGATTTGTAAGGGATAAATTAGAGATCAACAATTAGAGTCTCTGATAAATAGAATCGTAAATTAAAATATTTTAACAGGTTTGAGTAGATTGTTAGCTCATCACAAGAGCTATTTTGCTTCATTAACATAGTGACCTGAAAATGAAATATTTTTTTAAACTTCTAATTTCTCGGGTGTTGAGGAAAATATAAAAGTGAAAGGAAAACTGGAGTACACATTGTACATTTTGTACACATTGTACACATTGTACACATTGGTACACATTGTATATTTTTTCAAATCCTGAAATAATGTAGTCCTAATTTATATTGTTTGTTCCCCTACATATCTCGATAGTTTTCGGTAGTATTGACAAATTGAATTATTTTGCATATATTTAACTCCAAAAGTTGAGAAGTATGTATTATATCCTATATCATTCACCAGTTCTAGAAGATGTCTGATCATAACGAACCTCATGAGATTTCATCGAAATATAAACACTTACACACGTTATTTGAATGTTTTGCAAAAAGTTCGATACCTTATTTTATTGGATGCTTTTCTGTCGGCATGCTCGTATCATTGTCTAAGGAAAATATATGCTCTAATAATGACAATTACCGTTCCACATAGAAAATGATATTAAATTACAGTATTGTTAAGCACAAATTTTTAAAAAATAATACAAATTAAGAGTAATTGGAGTATATGGTTATTTCGCATATCCGAATATCTTTCACTACTAATTAGTACTGTAAACAGCTGTTTGTTAAAACAACAAAACTGTATTTATTACGTTGGTTTACTGAATTAAGAAATTTCATCGAATTACAATTTCATTAAATTACTGGACAAGTAGATAGAAACCACTCTTAATTCGTATTGCATGGCTCCTAGAACAGTTGATATTCAATTAGCTCATTTATTTATTCAATGTCAGAGACAAGAATGATCACTCAGAAAATATATTTCCCTCATTCAATTATTCTAAATATTTTAGCTCTGCAGGTCCCAAAATTCAAAATTAAAATTGATGTATTTTATCAAACCCCGGAGCCCCAACTCAATGAAATCTACTCAAAACTCGAAGCATTGACAACAACGGGTATGGACAATTTTTTATAAAATACTTTTCCTCGCAAAATGCTTTAATTTTGAAGTCGAAACCTGCAGGCTTCGTCCACACGAACGGGCCTGGTTCTAATGGATTGTGCTGAGCCCTGCGCATCCTCCTCGCCCTGCGCCACATCCTGGCGTCCCCATTGCGCATCCGAAGCAGCGCCGCGGCCTCCGCGCCAGGCAGGGAAGGGGGGAGGAAGCGGGCCGCCAGGATCTCGCGAGGATCCGGGCTGGCTGGCGCTGGCACTTGGGAGCTGAGGCTGGCGCCGCCACCGTCGCCGCCGCCGCGCCACGGCCGCTTTCTCGACGCGCTCCGCCCCCGCCCCCGCTCCCTCGGCTCCGCGCCGCGCCGTGCTGCGCCCGGTCTCCGTGGCCCACATTCGCCGGCCGGCCGGCGAGAGGCGGCCCACCTCACCAACCGCCCTCGTCCCTCTGCCTCCCGCCTTCGCTGTCGCTGCTGCTACGCCGGTCCTCCTAGCCACCCACGGGCAAGCCTCGCCGCCGCTACTACTTGCTTCATTATTCGCATAATGAGGAACAATACGGCAGCGACAAACTTACAACTGACGAACGCCAGACTCCTGTGCGGTTATTGAAGGGTAATGAGCTACTTCGGGTACCCAACAATGAAAAAGCTGCTTACTAGGCGAATGCCGGAGCAGTACCCAACCAAACGGGCCACCGACCGCGAGCGACCTTTCCTTCCCATTCCTTGTCATACCCTACCTCTACATTCATATATACACACACACACACACACATTTATTTGCACTTCACGACCACACACGTCGGGTGACTGGTCAGGAGCTTAGAGCTTGTCCCGGTGGGGCGGTGCCCTACTGGTGGGAGACACTTGGTTATGGAAAACCCCGCTAGCCGGCGGTAGGTTGGGGTCGGACCTCCCCACCCAGTGGGGCAGGATCTCTGCCATCTCTCGAGGAAAAAACATGCACTACACTTACGGAACTAATGACTTTAGCAGTTGACGCGCTTATAATCCCTAGTCATCAACCAATCAGTGAAAAAGCTGGGCTCTCAAACCTCGATCCCCCGTTTGCAATATGCCGCCTTTGCTACCTGATCTTTTCTGACTGAAGCAGTAGCGAATGATTTAGAACCGGTCTGAGCCAGGTTTGAGAGCGGGACTTTCTTGTGTGTATGCTCCTATTTGAATGGTAGTATCTTGAGAACGAACCTCCAGCATCTTTTTGACTAATGATTGTAATTAATGTGCTAGCGCGCAACTGGGTTTAATGTTAATGTATCTGTAATTAATGTTAATTAATATAATGCGATTTAAATTAATATTATTATGATTATAATGTAATTAAATTAATGTAAATTAAATGAATTACTTTAATGTAACTGTAATTAATGTGCTAGCGCGCAGTTGGGTTTGATTTTACTAGCAGTTATTTGAAGAAGAGATTATTTGATCGACCAACACACACTCGTTCTGACAATCGTGGTAATTTTCCTAATCTAGCACTCAATAATTAGCCCGGTAAGAATTGTCAAACACCTGCTTGTAAGTCTTGCTTATGCAATCAACTAGTATTAATCGTTAGCAAATTAGTATCGTGTGCAGTGGCATGCGCGTCCTCTAGCTCATGAATTTGCCACTAAATATCTGATGACCGAAAATTCTAAATGTGAAATTTCTAAGCACCAATGGTGTTACGCCCTGTTTATTAAGAAAATGTGAATTAATTATACATTTTTAGGCATTCTTGTACAAGTAGCAATGCCATCATCACGTACCTAGGTCTGGGACGTGTACGATAAAAACTATTCATTTTTAATTACATCATATTCTCTTCAAAACTTGCAAGTAATTCTCAAAGTTGTTAAGTGCAAAAGATGCAGACTAAATTTGAGAAGAAGATGTGTTTTCCCGTGTGAATACGTCAGAGTAATTCAGTCACGGTAAGAAACGTCCTGCAACCAAGAGAAATCTGTAGACAAAGTTGGCAGGTTGCTAGGGGTTCTCCCGTTCTTGACCCTCTAGTTCCTTCAACGTATTTCATTTTCATGCCAATCTCCGACTATTTTTCATTTTAATTCTCATCCACGGCACATGTCAATACGCTTGGTAAAAGCTGGAGACATCGGGCTAAGATTCTGCTTCGAGACTGTTGCAATTCTGTCGCCTCCTCGCGGTATAAGACATGAATAAAAAATGCAGGCTACTCAATATGAGGGGACATAGGACGCGTTTATACAGTAAGACAGTACCATCGCGATCGCGTTCTATCGTAGTCATCCTCCTTTTGAGAAGGAGGGACTTCTGAGGAAGGAGTTTTGAGAGACACCACTGACTGAAATTTGTCAGCAAAAATGTTATAGATTATGCTATTGGTAAATTTATAAAAACCTCCCTTCCCATTGAACTTAACATGCAACATAACATCACCTTTTAGTCTTGGTCTTTTCCTGTTATCGCATGGTTCCTCGTACATATAATACTCTGATCTGTGTGTCTTATAGAACGCTTAAACACAAGAAATAAAAGCTACATTTATGTTGAACACTATTATTTAACTACTGTGATAATCCCATTGCTAACAATTCTATTTTCAATATATTAAAAACCTTTTCTTCCGGGAATAATTATGTAAAGAAATTAACTTAAAGTGATATATATATATATATATATATATATATATATATATATATATATACTACTTTCTTACATAATTAAATATGAACTACAAGGCAGGGTTATAAATAGAATAGTATTCTACTTAAAATGCCTTCATAATAATATTATTAATAAACAATTCAAGCAAATGTAAATGCAATCTATAATACGAACAATCTATGGTAATTTTTAATGATGAGCGACAAATTACTTAACATAATCATATACTATGGATTTATAGCCTCCATAAAGTTTCCCGACTGATCGACAAGATTATTTCGCACGTCATTCCCGAATTCGGCGTATATTTCACGTTCTATTCCGGGCGTAATTGGCCCGCACTAACGTGTTCCTGCGCCCGCCGGCCCGCCCACGGCCCAATCTCCTCACGGCCAGCCGGCCGGCGGGTACTCCGTGGCGCCTCTGTTGCCCCTCCCATCCCCTCCCACTCCCTCCTCCACCCACCATAAAAAAAGAAGACGGCTGCGGGCGCGAAGACTCGGCGGGCGGGCAGGCGACCGTGGGCCGGGGCCGTGGGCGGGCGGGGAAGAAATTTACGATATTAGTCAGCGCGAAGCGAATAGAACCCTCTGCGGGCGGTGGGGCGGAGAGGTGGCCAAGGCGTGTGCTCTGACTCAGCGGCGCCTGGCGGTCGGGCCGGGCGGTGGGAAGCGAAGGCAAGGGATGGTCAGGGTGCGAGCGTTAGCTCTTCTCCATTTCTTACTCCTCCTGTACCTCCCTCACTTTCTCCTCTTTCTGCTACTTCTCGTTTTCTCTTCGTACACCATCTCCTTCTACATCTTCCTCTTGAGTCTTTTTTCTCTCCCTTCTTACCTCGTTCTCATTCGTCTTTTCTGCTATTCCTTCTTCTTCTCCTCTTATTCGTCCTTTTCGTTCTTATCCCCTTCCTCTTTTCCTCGTCATTTTCTTCTTTCTTCTTCTCCTTTCCTTGTTTTTTCTTCTTCTTGGCCACATCTTTGACGAAAAAGTTTCAGAATTTGATGATCAGAATGACGATGAACTGAAGGATATACACACTACAGTTGCAACATGAATACTTCGCATAAGTTTTTGCAGAATTCCAACCCACACCTCTAACACAGGACCGTCACTGCAGATTTGAAGTTTGGGCGAGAAGAGTTGGTTCAGGTATCTTACAGATACGAAGTTGAATAAGGGAAGAAAGGAAGCATCCTTTCTGAAGGATCAGCCCTCTCTGAGTCAGCCGATTTCCCCCGCGTTATTTACATTCTCGGTTCTGTTTGACCTTTGAAGGAACCTCTCTGTTTCGATAATATTCTTTCTAAATTAAGAGAGCTAAGCAGTTTTCACAATGTAATTGTCGTATGGAACACAATGACATACATCCTCCGTATCATCGAAATTGCTTTTCGCATATTCGACATTACCCGTAAATATCAATGACTTCATGATGTGTACCTACACACAAGAGAAAAAAACACTCTAAATCACGGAAAAATTAACCTCTCGTAATCGAAACTGGTTCTCCATGGAAATGTAGAGCGTGAAATCTCGTAATCAAAAGCCAAGCTCAGTTGAAAGGTTGCATGTTCGTGGTCTATTTTACGACTCGCAGATCTCTCTCCAATTTTCTTAGTTTATATCCTTTATGTGAAAATGTGATAGGAGGATGAAAGTATTCTTATTAGATCGTGTTGATCATCACAAATGTTTCTATTACGAGACAGTTACCACCAAGAGTAGTCGGTTACCCTCTCCGTCCACAATGTTCTCCTCGCCCTCGTCCTACGTCCGTCGAGGACCAAGCCCTCAAGCGCTCGCGGCCGTAAGACCTAGGCTTCGGCGCAGAAAACAAAGGTCGCTCGCCGCAGGGAGAGTTGCACGTGGTCAGGAGTTTTTGATTGGCTGCTGGCGGTGCTTTCAAGATATTCACTACCTCAATGCTGGCACCATTTGCGAACGCGCACTGTACTAGGAATGTGCCGGTACGAGACTGCACAACAGCGGCATTTATATAGTTTGTTTTATTTTTCGTGACATGTCCAAAGCAACGAGAAGCATTTCTCATGTACAGCGAGTGTGTTAACGACCATTGTAGTGAAGGAGTATGACTGTTTGCAGCGAGTACAAGCTTATATAAACATTCTTCCAGCTTGTACAATTAACATCTTACTGAAATATGTTCTTACAATGAACTGCACGTAACGTTACTAGAATTGGTTATTAATATTGCAAGCTTACAATTAAAACAAATGTTTCCAAGGTTACATACTTCAGCTCTCAGTTATTAAAGAATAACAGACACTCATGTCTGAATTTGTCTTGGTATTGGGTGTGCATTGAATTTCTAAAATGAACATTCTAATTGTTTGTAAGTGAATAAAACACTCCTGAAATCAAACACAAGACTATGAAATGGATTCTGAATATAATACTCCCCAGCTGCTGCATGTTTAGATGACTCATAAAAACTCTTACAAGAAACACATGGTTCATTACAATATTTTTTTCAGAAAACTGAAAAAAATCTCCTGAACAATGCAAACGTCTCCAGCTAAGGGCAGATGTAGAAAGTATTGCACGGGAGAATTAAAGTTAATGAAATTAAATCAAATAAGTCATTTAGGTTTATGAAAGTAAAAGTAATATGAAGAAATTTATGTTTCATGGATTACACTGAAGTAGAAGATATCGCCAGTTTACAAAAAAGTGATGCAAATAAAATATCTCACAGATGAACAGATGTAATCTAAACAGATCCGGAAAACAAAGCCACCTTCCCATAAGTATATTTTTTCAAATCTTTTTTTTTTGTCAGTTAAAAACTGTATTCATAAAGCGGGGCGATCAATATGTATTAAGACTGAATAAATGAAGTCAAATTGAAAAAAAAAAACAGCTTTGAGGATTACATTCCCCACTGTCACCCACTCTCGTTCCTAACAGAGGATGCAACTCATCGTTGGGAGTCGTGGTAAATTCGTGTGCGGCGAAATCGCGCGTCTCTCGGGGAAAACGGCCAGTCACGACTGCGGATTTCACGATCCTAAATTCTAAACTGTTCCCAAAATCTTACAACAAACTAGAATCCTCTCGTATTTGTTAGTGCAATAAAATCAGGTTACACGTCTTTAAGGAGACGTCAATGAATGATAAAAGATAAGAAGTATGTAATATGAATTAGATTAAAGTAGTAGTAAATTTATAATCCGTAAGCCTAAAAGAGGATAAAGAAACTGAAAGTTTTAGAATTTGAAGGGCTTTTTAAAATAACAGATCTGAAGTTTTCCGACCTTTTAAGAATTGAAAAAAATCAAGAACTGGAATGTGACATTTTCATTTGTAACTTCTTCATAGTTCACGAGGATCCCCTGATCACTAGCCATGGGCGAATTCAGAAAGTATGATTGAGAGTGGGTGAAGATTCCAGTTCAAACGACCCATACTCACTAGCAATCTTTCCCAACCGATGGGGGGAATTTCGATCACTCATTGAGGGTAGACTAGACAATAGATAAAAAATAACGTTCTCTTGTAGAGAGGATGTGGTGATCTCTACAACGCCGAGAAGTGTGAGGGAGGGTGAATGAAAAATGAACCTTTTTGTAACATTTTTTGATTATTATATTATTAACTTGAAAATAAATGAATATGAATATTAATCCAAAATGTACGTTGGTAGAACCGGTTCGAGAACCGACCCAGGGACGCCCCGTTAGTTTTCATAATTTTCGGTGACAACGTTAACTGCTAAGGTCATTGGTTCCATTAGTGTAGTGCATGTTTTTTCCTCGGAAGCTGGCGGTGATCTTTCCCCGTTGGATAGCGAGATCCGGCACTGATTTGCCGTCAGCTAGCGGGTTTTCCACATCCAGGTATCTCCCATCAGCAGGGCACCGCCCCAGCCGGGACAAGCTCTAAGCTCTCGACCGGTCTCTGGGCGTGTGGTAGGGTTTGAATTGTGAATGTAAGTGTGTGTAAGTAAGGATTGAGAATAAGACAAGGAAGAGGAAGGAAAGATCGCGCGCTGTCCGTGGCTCGTTTCTCGGGGTACTTATCCGGCATGCGCCTGGTGTTGATTGGAGAAAATACGGAAAACTATCGATCACAGCAGACGGTCTCTAGAATTCTCCTCCAGACAGTTAAATTCGACCTACCTGACAAGCTAGTTTCGAATGTCCTGCCACTGTCGGGACTCGAACCTAGATCTCCTGGTTAGCGGCACTGCAGTGACATTAGTTGATGCCACTGCAGACACACCTCGCCTGGTCCTCGTTGCCTGAGTCTGAGTATGTACATTTCAGTGCTTTGTTTGTTTGTTTGTTTGTTTGTTTGTTTGTGTGTGTGCGCGCGCGCGTGTATGCAAGAGTGAATACGTGACTGATCTTTGGAAGCAATAGTGATATATTCCGATGATTCGACACAAATAAAGAAAAAAAGTTGTTAAAAGAGAGGTAGGGTTAAAAAAAGCAAACTTTCGCGAACGTACTCTTTGACCGCCCCCTAGCGAGAACGCGCTTCGGCCGAGGAAAAATGCGCTGGATCACGGTCGGCGCTGGGCGGCGCGGCTCGCGAAAGTGCGTGGAGCCTCATCGGCAACGCCGCGCCGCCGCCGCCGCGTACACAAAGCCACGTTCTCCGAGCGCGGGCCGAGGCGGCGCGGCGCGGCGCGGCGATGCGCACGTGGGGGCGACCTTGGGAGGAAACTCGAAAAAAAGCGAGAAGAGCCGGCCCCATGTGCGCGCTGGCAACGCACTAGCCCGAGAGGTAATTGACAAGATCGCTGCTTTGGCAGGGCTGCCAACGCAAGGGGCTCCATCTTCCTCCATGCTTTCAATTGCGGAAGGGTGGGGGCAAAGCAATCGAAGAGTCGACAATTGACTGTTTCTTGTTCCCGGGCTCGTAAACTCCTATGGTCATTAGTCTAGTAATTGAGCTTCTTCCGCTCGATGGCGAGATCGGCGCCGACCTGCACGTGGGCTTGCGAGGGTTGTCAACTAGGAATCTCCCACCAACGGCGCACCTCTCCAGCCGGAACAATCTCTAAGCTCCCGGCTGGTTTCGCCGACCTGAGTGATAGTGAAGGGCATGGAAGTGTAAGTGTGTAAGTGTAAATAAACGGTGAGTATAGGACAAACAAGAGGAAGGGAAAATCGCGGTCCGTGGTCCGTTTGATAGGATACTGCTCCGACATTCGTCTGGTGTTGGTCAGGACTGAAGGGCTGAGTAGTGTTGAGTCGACCTTCTTAAAGACCGTCTCATTTTTTTCTGACGAGTGTTTCTTCAAGCTTAAAGAATCATTTTGAAGTAACAAAAGGTTTCGTTGAAAGTCTACTACATTAATCATATTACTTATAAAATAGGATTTTAATATGTAAACACGCTTAAATTGTGAAAAAGTACGAAAAATATTTTACCAGACGCTTGAGTACAGGCAACCCGTGGGTAAAATTGAAATTGCTATCGCAGATGGAAATATATAATTCTGAACAGTCGTGAAACGTCAATGAAAGAACACCAATTCAAACAATAATGAAATGAATAATAATTGAAAAAATCCTCTAAAGTATTTTATAATAGCATATGGAGAGGCATAGATGTAGACTGTGCCTACCCTAGTCCCTGAATTAATTACCAACTCCTGAAATTTCTTAAGAATACGCATGGCCTAAGTCCAATGTTTATACTCTTTACTTCTCTCACGACGTGTACAACATAATTATGACAAGGAGAAAACGTGACTGAAATGTCTTACACACTTTCTCATCCTTGCCAACTCTTGTAAACCTGTGATTGGAGGGGGGTATTACATGCGTGTAAAGGAGCTGGTAGGCCACGCTCAGAAGGCACGCATTTCACACAACGCATCTTCCGGTGCCTCTCAAGGCAGGGATACTAGAGGACGATCAAAATGTATGTGACTGAAGCCTATTCATAAACTGTTTAATTTCCATGAGAGTAGGCCAACGAGTGTTCACTTCTGAAAAAGTCTAATGTCTGGATTTCACATTACGTTGCGGGTTTCTTGTTCCTCAATCGGCCTTCTGTTTTCTAGTTCAGTTTCTTATGGTTAGTTCAATTGAAAACGATGTAAATAATTTTGCAGAATATTTTGTGTACTACATGCGTTCATTGGAACCAAAAAAAAAAATATCGAAATTAACTAAGTCAAATTGAAGTCTCTTTCCGGTGGAACGTATTCTATGTGGTCCCGCAACCTCGGAACAGTTGATGGAAGCTGCACATAGACACATTAACGGTCATGAGAAACATCTGTGAAATTAATGACCTCTATGGCCACTTACATAAAGCAATGACTTTTTTAACGTTGAATATCGCTTTTTCACGTTCACGGTTTCATGGACCCACCCCGTTGCAAAGTAGCTGTCGCGATGCGCCCCTCCGTACCGAGGTGCCTTTATTTTCCGAGATGAGTGATTCCAATGAATGATACATCAGTGACATTCACGGCAAAATCACAAGATGAAAACAGTGACCTTTCCGTTGTCCTACTACTGCCTCTAATGTTTGTGGTAACTTAATTTAATTCATAAATGTCCATAAATGAGCACATTAATGATATTTTTATTAAAACAAAGTATACTATTTACATAATCAAGTGAAATGTTTATTTAATTTATTAAACTTTAGATTCTAAACACATTTTTATCTCGTGGATGTGTCAACACTTCTTTTGATTACTGCCTGTTTTGGATTTTATCTCAGTTCGATTTTTTGTGCATTCGGTTTATTTTCCCATTGATGACTTTAAACTGTTTATTAATTGTGTTAAATGTAGTTTTTTATAAAGTGAATGCGTGTATCTGCAATGTGCATTATTAATTATTACGTTATTTTTGTAATACTCATTTATATGCAAATTCGATGTCAACATTAGCTCGTAAGCTCAAAGTCATTAGTATCGTTTGCTGGGACGTGAAATCACCCCTTGGTTACGTATGTAACAAAAAATCCGTTGGTTACAGGTGATTAAGCAATCATTTATGTCGTAAGAATCGACAAGAATTCGGCCCTAAGTCCTTGACAGCGGCCGAACGTCGGGCGCAGTGCCCTTGACCCGCGGGGTCCCTGAGCCTTTGTGCCTCGGGGCGGTGCGGGGCACCTGACGCCGGGCACGTGGCCACGTGCAGGCACGCGCCACCGCGGGGGAGGCTCCTCTCCAGGGCCTTAGAGAGGCCGCATTGTAGCCCGCGCCGAACAATGCCTCCGCGGAGCCCACAGGGGCAGAGGACGACGAGCGCATCGTCCTCGCAGGCACGACCGGGGCAAATAAAAAATGTATTTGAAAAAAAAAAATATGTGAAAGTCGTAAAATCAAATGGATAATTAGTGGTGAGCAAAGCGAGTTTGCTGCATGTTTCGTCGGGTTTCTCGTTCTCTTCTACCTTTCATCAATCGTACTTTTGTAGATCATTCCTACCAATAATAATAATAATAATAATAATAATAATAATAATAATAATAATAAAAATAATAATAATAATAATAATAATAATCCGAGCAGAATAGCGTTTCCGTTGCCTGATCCTAATAGATCGCGATTCAGGTATAGTAAGTGCTTCCTTAACACCTTAATCCGTATTCAATTTGAGGTATAGTACCAAATGCAAAATAATTGTTATGTGCTGAAAATACAGCATGCAGTATCATTACATCTACTCTAAAATGCTTTGGGCAATATTACCGACGTTTCTATCATCATTCTATATTCATCTTTAAGGCAAAATACGAGATCCTGCTTTACTCCGTTACATATCTTCACCCCCGCTAACCCTTCTTATATTGTTTACGCTACACCTGTGATAGCCTAGTTACGCACCACCTAGTTAAATTGAGAGTCCCAGAACAGGTCATCTTCACAGCTTGCAGGGAAACTGCCCCCAACTGAGTACGCATATATGACGAAATCATGCATATATGAAGCCCCCTGCATCGAACTGTTTTAACTTTCTGCTGTCCCTTCGTGAATGCCGAGGCTCTGTGTGAGGTGCGAGAGTCATACTCTTAAGAACTGAGTCAGCGCTTCTTGTACAATTAACACATGTTCCGTAACAAAGGCTATGTTGTTGAATGTGTCTGATATCTGAAGAAATCTGCCACGTCCATTTCTCAACATCGTTGAGATGGCCGCAAGCAAGGGAATCAACCTGGCTCTCCGCAAGTGCACACATCGCACCGCTCGCTTCCGATCCCTGAGGCAGAACCCACTGTATGCAGAGCGCGCGTCGGCTCCCCTCCTTTGTTTCTTATGCCGAGTGACGCCCTCCCACGTGTCTAGAAGGACAACCACGGTCGAAAGGGAACACAAATTCGGTCTGGACAAGCGCCTGAATATTCTTCGGGAACGTACTGGAATACGAACTCTCTTCCGCTCACTTGAGTCTCTTGTTTATCCCTTTACAGTACATTTGCTGCTGTTCAGACAAGCCAAAACACTAACATTACGTGACAAGCAAAATGAACGATAATTTCTTGTTGCATATCTATATTTATAATTCATATTTTCTGTATCTTTATTTTGGAATCACTATGCATTATGTGAAATTTAATAAAAGAAACTTATCCTACATTTATAAAGTAGGCATGTATTCCAAGTAAACTTACATACAGTATTAAATATTAGCCACCAATGTTAGCATTATTACGTATAAATATGCTCAATATATAGGTACGCTATTGACACTTCTATTTTACTGATCTGCAGTATGGAGACTGCAATGCATGGGAAAGCGAGGAACCCTTCAGAAAAGGTGTAAAAAAAGTCATTGTTATCATTTCGTTTACAACATGTCATATCTAATTCACACATTTTTAATAACGTATGTCCTTTAGCATTCACAAAATTTATATTTTTGAATTGTAAAAAATATAAAAGCAGCTTACGTACTTGAACGTGTGTTTTTTCCTCGTTGTAGACCTTTCCGCAGCTGCAGGAGTTGCTAACTCGCCCGGCGAGGTCCAAGAAGTGAAAATAAGGTCTGACGCGCGAACACGAAATGGACGAGTGACCGCGCGCTGACGTCACAGGAGGAGAGTCATTCTGCACGCGCCATGTTTGCTCGCCTGTCAATGGACTCGGTCAACGCCAGCTCCCAGGCTCGTCTCCGCTCCGCTGCCTGGGAGCGGCCGTGGTCACGGCCGAGGGCTGACCCCCATTGAGAAGGCATTGCAGACGGCAGGACAATGCATAGCAGCATTCGCAGATCGTAAAATGATTAATCTTTCTAAATGCGATTATCCTAAGCGATTTTGAACACATGCTGCAGCAAAATTACTCTTGCCGCTTTTAGGACGATAATTACTTTGATATACGATTAATTTCACCTCTTTAGAATAAACGTGATAGCTTAAATCTAGTTATGCACTCTTAACTGTTCTTCGCTCAAGTATTCATACATGTATTTCAAACGTTTTATGTTGCAGATCTTTGATGTTGCACAAAGACGATAATACGTCAGCACAAAGGAAACCAGTCATTAAAAAAGAAAGAAATAACAAACGTATTTCGTCATTTTTGCGGATGACATACCATACAGGAAAGGAAAGTGAATAACAATCAAAATCTCTTTTAGGAAGTCACGTCATATGAAAGAAGGTTGCCAAATGGCCTTCCACATCCGGCAACTTTACTATCCGCATCCGATGCATATTTTTATGAACATTGAGGTCAGAAAGTTTAAACTTTCCTGAACACGGAATTTCAATACGAATTGACATTCTAGGATTAAATACCTTATCACTGATAATAAAATAGAACTTTTATGTTTGAGCAATAAAGAATTTATGCATTTCTCTTATCACAGAGAAGAAAGATATAACTGGTCTGCATTGTTCTTCCATCACATCTTGCACTTCCGGCACCCTTAGCTTTCCGAATTCTTATGTGAAAAGAAAACATCGGTTAAATAGAGCCCAATCGTACATCAGTTACAATTTTTGCACTTTTCTCTCTTGACAGCTGAAAATCAGATTTAATAAACTGATTGTAGCATTCAAAAGCCCAGGACGAGGCGACTCGATGAATTATTGATGGGTGAACGAGTGGCATCTTCGCTTACGCAAAACTGTCTGAATTAATACTTATAATGCTCAGGAATGATTTCCTTCCCTTAGATTCTATGTTTTAAACATTTAAGTATGTGTAAATCATAAATGTGGATCTTAATATTGATTAACAGTATACCTGATAAAGAGAAATTACTACTTTTCCAGCACCTACCTTTTCAGAGTGGAACGATCTCCAGCCTCCGCCTGCCAGTTAGCGTTGCAGAGGCAGGGTGCGATCACCCCACTCGACCATAACAATAATAGTCTTTATTAATGGCGAGGCACAGGCCAAAGAGCCTGCTCGTCAGCCTGACCACTGAATCTTCTTGAATACAGAGCAGTAACATTGAAGAGGGAGGCCATCGCCCCTGCCGGCGCCCCAAGCGTGCGCGCGTGGGCGGGCGTGGGCGTGCCTCCGCGCGCGAAATGGTCCGCGGGGGCGCGACCCCATTGCGGTCCCGTTGCGCGAGTGCAGTTCGACCTGGGGCTGCGCGGAGCAGAGCAACGCAGCGGGGGGAAGGGGGCGGGGCTGTGGCCGACCTACGGCTCCGTCGCCGCATCCGCCCCCGCCCGCGGACTGATTCTCGCCCTCGCCGTTCGCCTCCGATGCCCCCGCCCCGCCCCCGCCCCTGCTCTCGCCCACGAACGTCCACCCTCCCTGCCCGCCCGCCCGCGGAGGTGAAAGGAGCGAGGAACAATGCGCTTAATTCTGTATAATGGACACGTGGAATCGATCGGCAGAAGCCCCGATCAGAACAACAGAACTTCTTAGAACTATTCAGTGTATTCTTTTTGTTTTTCCGGTTCAATTTTATTCCAGTGTCCATTATTCCCTACGAGAACGTAGCATCTGGGATGGCTGTAGTAGCGAACGAGTCAGTTGAGAAGTCATGTGGCCACATGAGACTACTCATATGTGAGCCAGTCTCGTTCCAAACATGTTGCATGGTAACATGTCTACTTGTACGCTGCTGCTGCACTCACCATGCACATCCTCGTATTACTTTCACCAAATTTGTGCCATGAATTATTACCGTGTTCACCGCTGTTCAACTACACGCTAATGTTGAGTATTCATTTCCATCCCCCACATCCATTGCCATTTTGGTCAATTTCCTCCACTGATTTCACTCTCATCTCCACCCGTATTTGCAAATCTGCCTCCATCGTTTTGAACTTCCCTTCCACCTTCGCCTCAGTATCTCCTCCTCATCCACCTCCATCTTCATCTTCACAACCACCTCCTCCATTGCATTCGAAACTGTCTTGTCCTCTACCTTCTTCAAAAACACCTCTACCTCTACAACCGCCCCTCGCCCCTGCGTTCGCGTCCTCCGACACCATTTCCTCCATTTCGGCTTCCATCTTCACCACCCCATCCCAACCATCATCATGAACATCTTCACCTCCATCTTCATGTCTATAACCGTCTCCATGTCCTCCTTCACTACCATCACCACCACCCACCGCTTCCAGCTTCCCACCATTTCCACCATCGCCTTTGGAACTTCCATCTCCTCCTTCACTATCACCACCATCATCACCACCACCTACATTTCCGCTTCTATCTTCCCTCCATTTCCACCATCGCCTTTGGAACTTCCATCTCCTCCTTCACTATCACCACCTCCTACATTTCCGCTTCTATCTTTCCTCTCCACCTTCGCCCCATCATCTCCCCCTCTACAACGCGTCCGCGCCGCGGGCTGCCAGGCGCCGGCGTGGGACGTTCCAATGAGCGCGCACAGAGGCCGCCTTCGCCGAGGGCCGCGGGTTCGTTCACCGCCAT